>JALPQI010016383.1:0-28570 GCA_025490895.1 Thaumatotibia leucotreta
ATTTCGAGCAACTACCTCTCGCCGATGATGCCTTAGCGACGTATTTTTATGCCACCGAAAGAGAAAGAAACGTTACGCAGTTAGCTCACTCTGACAAATCCTTGTAAGAACACTAGTTAACAGAGACGTGAATATTTAAGATGAAATTAGGAGCTTTTTTGAAAAATTATTTTGATGTATTGCTGTCGCTTTGAACGACCTAAATCTCCGGTACAGTAAGTAAGGGACATCTGCAGATCCTGATATAGCAAAGTGATGAACGCAGTGGTTCTTAGTCCCTGTTTCCTGCTCCAAAAATAAAGAAATATTAAAATGTATTTCAAAAATAATTTGAGTAGGGATAATATTTCTAAATTATGTTTGCCTTTTTTTGTAGGAGATTTTTTATTTGTCTGAAAACGCATTTGAAAAATTGATATGTATCGTCGATTTTGAAGGTTTCCAGTTTTGATATTAATAATTATATAAATAAGCCTATCAATAGAGATATACATAATATATAAAAAATATACTTTTACATGGGCGTGGCACAAGTAAGTGTAAAAAAACGATATCCAGGGAGGAAAATACGTTTGTATGGAAAAAGGTAGGCAGCCATTTCCTTTTAAATATGTAAACGCCAAAGGAATTATAATTACACACGAGCAACGTGAAAAAATACGCAGTACTCTTGATACTCGCTAATGCACTTTGCATTGCAAGTTTAAGTGGCGAACGATATTCGTTTTCGAGAATTCGTTTCTTCATGAGTTGTACTGCCTGGCCCTTGTTTTTGCACTTATAACACCGTCGATGGGAGCGTCTCGGGGTTGAAATTATACCCGTATAATAAAAAAATACTTTGACGTTCGGTTCACGATTCTCAGGGATCGATATTTCGTAGCAACATACAAAATCAGTCGAATTGAGAACCTCCTCCTCTATTGAAGTTAGGTAAAAATAGATTTCGAACATGTCCGGAAATACCTTATTCACGATTGTTGGGATAAAAAGTATCATGTACCTACCTATGGACCCACGTTAGCGAAGTTAGAAACAGTTTAGTATGAACATATGAGACCCATAAAAAACGCGTGACAGCCAAATTCCCTTAATATGCCATCCTTTTGGGGCAGGTTTTGAGCGGTCGGTGTTGTTTTTACCATATCTTGTACATTTTACTCTTTATTTTTTAAACCTGCACTCACAAGATTCCTAAAAGCAAAACTCAATCATCTTTTATGGAATTTGTTAATTCATGTTTACATTTTTTCCAGTCACGGGTGATAAAAAAATTGTACATTGTTCATCAAGGGAGGTAAGTATGGAATTACTAACGAGAGTGTTAGAATTTATGACTCGAGTTAGCAGTGCTGCAAACTCTCCTGATTTATCAGGAGATTACATGATTTTTGGCATAGTCTCCTGGTCTACTAATTTCTTTTCCATATTTGATAAAATCTCCTGATTTTTGGATATAATCGCAAATTTGCATTGTGTAATTTTTTTTCCTGTCATTTAGATACGCTTTTGTCAGTTTTATATTGTAGACTTATGTTGGCAATAAGTATTTACGTCAGATCGAACGGAAAGGAACGTTTTTTTCAAAGGTGAGTTTGACATGTTCATTTTATTTCTAGCAATTAGCCTTATCTGTGTGCTGTGGTTGATTCATAGACATATTATTTTATATTATATTTAATCTGTGGGTTGATTAGTGTTTGCTTTGATTTGATGAAAACTGCGACTGCGTCAGTCACTGTTTCACAGTGTGAGTGTTGTTTGTCTGTACTAAGTAATTGAAAATAATTTTAAATCAGTTTAACTCAAGGAAAAGGTGGGCAAATTGAGAAAAATATACTGCTTTCTTTGGGTTTCGTTGGTTTGTTGGTGGACTAAAGTGAGCGTGCTGAGTTTTGTCTCCCGTGTGTTGTGTTTGCATGGTTTGATTGTTATTGTTTCGATCATAAGTACTTAAAAAACAAAATGGCCAGTAGTAGTAATAGGAAAAAGACAAAATATATGCAGAACTTCAAGGATGAGTGGATGCAGTTAGAAAGTTATAAAGGGTGGCTTTTACCTAGTACAAAAGGAAACACATTTGCTTACTGCAAATGGTGTTTGTGTGACATTTCCATTGCCAACTCTGGGAAGCCGGAGTTAGACCGTCATCGTAGAGTAGTCAGTGTCAACACTGTCAACTGTCAAGTCTGATTGTCATGAGACGAGAATAAAGTAAAATGCATATGTCATGTTGTTTTTTGTGTGTTGTCTGTTTCACTAAATTATTTTACTAAATCAAATTAATTTATAATTAGCACAAAAAGGTATGTTTTTTTAATCTTCTGATTTTTTTTGTTGTCTCCTGATTTTTTTCTTCCAAGTCTCCTTTTTTTCTTGCAGGTGGAGTTTGCAGCACTGCGAGTTAGTATTCAGCAAGTGTGATGAAAACTACTTTTCATCACACTTGCTGACCAATTTCAAACATGTCCGGAAATACCTTATTCACGATTATACTCGTAAACCGTTAAGTTATAAAACCAACGGCATAATCAAAGTTTACGATTAAATCCATTCTCAATATAATCTAATTAATAAACATGTCAGAACAATGGATTCCCTATGTTTTCAGCTTGACATACTACGCCGTTCTCAATCCCTGGGGCCGGGGATAGCTAATGGGTGTGTAATTAAGTAAATCAGTCAGGCTCGCGGAAGGATGGAACAACTGGTTTGTGTTACAAGTAAGATTAACAGGTGTACGCGAACACGGTAATTTTGTGCCATAACGACACTTTCGAAGCGTGTAAATGATCTGTCGCAGTGATTTTAACGCGTACTTACTATCTATCCCTCTCACGTCACCGTGCCCATACGAGTGTTTGAGCGGGAAGGATAGAAAGTACCACGTTAAATTCTCGGCGGTAGCTCACAGGGGCCACAGGGCAATACAAATGTATTAGGTTCAGAGAATCGGCGTACACGTGTATAGAAAAATTGCCGAGAACACAGAATTGCTAGTATTGTATGTTTACAATATCACAGACATTCTATGTTATATTTGACTAATAGTAAACCTAATTATAAGGTGCACCGTAAGAGTGTTACAACACCACTACAAAGCTCTCTGCAATGTATCTAGCTTATTTTTAAGGGAGTCCACCTCATTTTCACCAATCATATATAAGTAGGTGTAGGTACCTAATATGCTATAATATAATATATTATGTGCGGCAAAAATATGCTACGCTTCGATTATGTGATTGGTGAGTACCAAACGCATCCACATAGCATAATTATGTTTGGTTGAAAGGGATCCTATCTATCCACGGACATGCTTTATGTAATTGTCGCTTATGCTGTCACTCTTACTTTCCATAGCAATACAGTATATCACAAAAAACAAAGAATGTGAGTGGCTATGTAAAGCTCTTTAGCTTGCTGTATTATTTTGCTATTCTGTGATGTTAGTTCACAGAATTTAATCATTAAATTTAAAAACATTCGTCTGAAACTTCAGTTTTCTTTTACGTTAACAAAGATTACAATATTAAATTAACAGAATAAAAAGAGACGATTGTTCAGCACCTTTTGTTCATTGTGAAACTCTCTTTGTATAGGTACCCGTCTCCTCACTGCTTCCAAGTGCTTTCGTCGGGATGAACCTTTACAAGTGCGTAGCTAAGCAAGCCACGAGATTTTATAATATCACCGAGTTAAAGTGAATTATTACACATACGTATAGATTGTTCCAATATCGTATAGGTTATCCAACTCCTCCTGCGGGTATCGTAAGAGTCGACTAAGGGATTGAAGTGTCACTGACCATTATTTGATAAAAGATTGATAATGGGCAGCAGCATCATCATAGTGGACACATTACTACAATCGCCAATCCGCTTGCCCAGCGTGGCGATTATGGGCATGTGCCTCCTAATGCGTCTATACGCATAGTTAATAGGAGAGGCCTACATCCAGCAGTGGACTATCATGGGCTGATGATGATGATGATGACGATGATAGATTGTTTCATTCATGAAGACGCGTGGTTGGCGTAATTGGTACTTACAGGTTATTCTTGACAAATCCGCGCGATATCTTGATTGAAACCATCTTAAAACAGGTAATTAACTGCGAACAAATGTGTAAATGGATTGTCTTAATTTGACATTAATACGTCAATATATTCAAGCGCAAATAGCGAAATCCCTGGATAAACTTATTGGTCAATCTTGCAGCTGCAGGTAGATTTGCTATATGGTACTGTAAAATGTAAATATTTCTTTCAAAATCTTTTATTGTTTACAAGATATGTTGTGTGCATGATAAAGTCCCTGATGAAATTACTTACAAGATAGTATTTCGTATTTATTCACAACTTAAGAAAATGAACTATTGTAGGTATGTACCTAGTGCCAGAGATTTAGGCACAGTCTTTTTAAATGTGACGAACTTCTTAAACAGCAGGGTAGAGCCAAGCTCGACGGATAATGACATAATTACATGATTTTATTTTTCCAAATTATCTATCAAGGCAGCAGCCTGAGACAAATCTGAAGGGATGTTATTTAACTAACCGTCATTATATCGGCTCCAGGAAAGTTGGCGCCGACTCCGCTGTTTATGTTTACGTTCTAGATGGCCCAGTTTCGTCCCGTCAAGGGCCATTCTAGTATAAAAACATCTGAAAGGCACGTGCCAGGTAGAGTTTTCATTGTTTGAAAAATGAAAATTATTTATTTCAGAGGTGAGAGTCATTAGTTCTTCCTAATAGGTAACACACCTGTATCACGAAGTTCCGTTACTCCGCAATTAATAGTTGTTGTTTGTACTTATTTTACATAGGAATTATAAATAAGAATTGGACAAACTCTAAGTAGAATTGTGTTCAGATCTACTATGTTTAATCTACTCGTATATCTAAAAATCCTATCTAAATACGATTACTAGATTAATAAATACAATAAACTACTTTTTTTATTACTCGTGATTAGACAAAATGTAAACATGAATTAACAAATTCGATAAAAGTATGATTTAGTTTTGTTTTTCAATCTTGTAAGTGCGTTTAAAAAATAAAGAGTAAAATCTACAAGAAATTGTAAAAACAACACCGACGCTCAAAACCTGCCCCAAAAGGTTGGCATATTAAGGGAATTTGGCTGTCATGCGTTTTTTATGGGTCTCATATGTTCATGCTAAACTGTTTCTAACTTCGCTAACGTGGGTCCATAGGTACATGATACTTTTTATCCCAACAATCGTTCCCTACGGGATTGAGGAGGGTGTAACTTTTTAAGGCCTTTCGCGAGGGGGCCTTGATAACGTCATGGTATGCGAAAAAATGTCGTACGCCGTGCCGTCACATTGACTAAGTGTTACATATATCGACTAAGACAAAATTAATTAATCTCAATTTTTGTTCAGTTTTTAATTGATGTGGTTAAGCAAATTAATATTGAATACTAAATGTAGTTTAAATTTAAGCAATCATGAATATAGGTCATGTTATCACCGAATTCGTAGCCCCGTGGGCTTACAAGATTAATTACTAGGCTTTCGTTGTCCAGTGAATATCTAAAACGGTTGAAACATTACTCATGTTACCTAATATTGCCCACATTAACTGAACTATCGATACACTGCTATCTCTTTCATTATTACCTAGTGACACCTTCTATTCAGTTGACAAATATATTCGCGGCAAACATTGAATAATAATATATCTTTCAACGTAACCTGTTATGCAAAATCGGTTATTTTTATCCCATGTAAAAACCAATTTTGCATTCCCTAATTATTGCGGCATGAACTGAACTTCTGAGATATTTGACATTTGAGTTCATTTAGTGTGTGAAGTCAAATGTCAAATATCGTGATCGTCGACTGTATCAAATGAACTCATCAAGTGCCAAAGAAATTGGCCTTAAAGGCTTAACAATACATGCACGAAGAACAATACCAAGAGCTTTCCAGGGGTCCTAATTTTGGAAACTTCTCTTCGGTACAGTCGGGTTCAAAATTACATGGACAGTTTGTGAATGAATTCATTCATAAATCGTCCATGCAATTCTGAACATTGCTAAGTGGCCATAGGTTGCGTCGACTTATGTGACCCTATCCCGTTAAAGATATTTATATACTTTTTGGCATTTCCGCTATGTACGAAAATCTCATGATATCTTGACGGACAACAAAACATTCTGACAAAGAGAACGGATCACAAACATTGCGACAAGATGAATAACGACAAAACGCATTTCGTAATGCTACCACGTACTTTTATTACATCCCTTACCCCGTATTTCATCTTTCCTAACTTTACCTGATAGTAATTGGCATACAAACTCATTTCCCTTGTAAAAGCATATCCTTAAAAGCCATCGAGCGCCGAGTAAACATCTCAAGCTAGCGGAAGCATAGCTAACAAGCAATCGAGGAGCAACGGGACTATTCCATATTTAGAAGTTATAATTTGATATGATACGAGTTTAAGGGCTCTACGAAATTCGTTCGTTACACAAAACGTGATTCGTCGAAATTCGTTGATTTCGTAGAGTGGGGTATAGAATGAGCATTCGCTCATTTGGTCTAAATCCACCTTAAGGCGAAGCACTCGGGATTATTGGTGCAAGTCAAAGTAGTCAATATTACTTTTTCATTACACGTTCACATGCCGCAATATTTTTTTCCTTTGGTAAATAACTAGAGTTTAACGGTACAAAGTAATATAATTAAAAGCCAATGAAAGAATTGTGAATAATAAAATATAATCAAAACGAAAATAACCTATGCCTAATATATTCGGGCCCATGGGGCATTTACATAAATCAAAACATTTATTTCGATATTTTTGTATAAAAAATGCGATATAACTGGGTTCAGGTAGATTATGAGTGCTTAAACCAATTTGCTGCTAGGCACATAGATACCTGTAGGTATTGCTTGTTCTAATCATTTGTATTTTTTACCATTATATTATTATTATTTAATTTAGTTTCATCCCATTACATTATGTTTATGGAAGGCATATAAACAATTTAACACATTGACCGATCATGCTTTAAGCTCGCAGTATTTTTTCTAATAAAGCGTGATTTCCATTTTTCCGGGAGGATCGGCTACTACGGGTATATCATGGCGTGAGTTGTGGTGTTACGTTGTGAAATATAGTAAATTTTGATCAAATCGACATTTTAAAATTCGAACGAACCAACCAGTAACAAGCTACCTGGTTGATTAGATGCGGAATAATAGGACAGGCGGTTCAATAGTGTACATATGTATCTACGAAGTTCATTAAAGTGGAAACTATAGTCTGGCAAACACACATTGTCACAAAAAAATGGCTGCTGGCTACTGCACGCCATTATGTCTACATAGATAATATAATTGCCAAAACACATTCAATCTCATATGAAATTTTATAAACCAATACTTGTACTGCGATCGCCAATCCGCTTGCTCAGCGGGCCGGTTATTGGGCATTTAACCTTCTAATAAGCGTAGTTAATACGAGAGGCCTATGTCCAACAGTGCACTGAGATTAGAAAAGCTATATATTTGTACAGTATGGAACAAATGTTATTTTTTTCGAATATTCCTTCCATACTAAAAGTTCATCAATATGTACTCGTATTAATACGTAGATGGCCTACGGATTAAACCCTTAGAATTTGAGCGGTCAATACATATTAAATAATCACCGGGTATGTGTAGCAATTAACAATGTGCTTCCGCATAGAACTAGCGAGCTTTGGCTACGAATTGCTACGCCGTAGCAACTTCATGAGACATAATGTATATAAATGAACATCGCTACTTGCGTGAGCGCTGATACATGTCCGTCATTTCAAGTTCATTAATTTCCACAAGATAGTGATATTAGTGATAGCAATAAGTTTAATTAAGATTAATAAAATAAAAAAAATTGTGACATATAAAGAGCACAGCAGTAAGTGTTTAAGTTTAGCCTTAAAACGGAGCGCATAGTTAAATTACAAGTGATTATTGATCGTTTGGTGACGGCAGAAAGAATACATTTGTCACCACCCCAACTCCTCCTGCGGGTGTCGTAAGAGTCGACTAAGGGATTGAAGTATCACTGACCATACTTGATTAAAGATTGATGATGGGCAGCAGCGTCATCATAGTGAACACATTACTGCGATCGCCAATCCGCTTACCCAGCGTGGCGATTATGGCATTTACCTCCTAATGCGTCTACAGTGTGTGGCCTACAACCGGGGTGAAAATTTAAACGGTGCATTAATAAGCTGATCAACAATCATTTCCACATATTGTAATTAAAAAAAAAAAAAATTTTTTTGTAATTTTTTGTTCATGTATTTTTCATTATTATGGGTTCATTTACTTGAATTAAAAGTTATCAATAACTTATCATTTTTGAATCATTGAAAAATGTACAATTTTTTTTAAAACCGTATCAAATTAGTGTAAAAATGCAAACAAAATTATTGTTATGACTTCCTACCTGGTATACTATCAAGATGTCTTGCGACTGACAAGCTACGACATCGTGATGCCAAGATCCAGTATTAAAGGTCCATAGCTTTGAATGACAATATCTCCGAACTTAACCACTTTGAAACACCGGGACCTTTACAGGATTATTGCTGATAGTCTAAGGAGTCACTCATTTCATTTTTCTCCCGTGTTAAAGACCACACACTGTATACGCATAGTTAATAGGAGAGGCCTACGTCCAGCAGTGGACTATCATAGGCTGATGATGATGATGATGATTGATCGTTTGCTCTGTCCTTACTAGTAATACGTGTATTTTATTCATTACTATTTCGTGCGCCAGTACATAACGAAAGAAGCCTTTTTAACTTAAAACCTTGAGTTCACATACATTTATAAACTAACATTTAGTTAGACTGACGTTATTTATACAGGGTGGTCCAAACCTTGACGTCAAAAATTTTTTTTTAGATTCCTCACGTCATGAGTTATCAGAATATACCCCATGTATGTTAGCCGATTTTTTGTAGTTTTCGAGTTATGAATTTTTGAAAAATTTTTTTTGAGAAATTCTGGAATGAAGAAATTTATTAATAAAAAAAAACTGTTAGGTTTTTTAACTAGTTTCTTTTTGTAAAAGTATTACTACAAATAAAGCATTTACTGACAAAAAAATTTGCGTCCTCACTTTGATACAAGTAGGATAAAAAATACCAAAATCAAAATTTTACGCTAAAAACGCATCAAAATAGCATTAATGTACGTAAATAAAAAAAATAAAACATATCCCAAGGATTTTTGGTAATGTAAACACTGCCCTAGACCTTAAACCTTCGTAAAAGCAAAAAAAAAGTGATACTTAATAATGAGGATTTTTCGGAGTAGTCGGTAAAATAAACTTTAAAAAAAACTTCTAAATTTTTAATTTGAAAATAAAGTGAAATTTCGTCTGTTTTGTTGCTCTTATCAATAAACAAAGAGAGAAAATACCACGAAAACTCAATTTGAGTAATTATTCAAGTAATTTTTTACTACTTTAAATTTCTTCATTCCAGAATATCTCAAAAAAAATTTTCAAAAATTCATAACTCGAAAACTACAAAAAATCGGCTAACATACATGGGGTATATTATGATAGCCCATGACGTAGAAAACCTAAAAAAAATTTTTTGACGTCAAGGTTTGGACCACCCTGTATTTATTAGTATTACTGTAAAATAAATCTAAGTACTAGTTTAACGATTGTTTCAAAGACAACAAATGCTATTCAAAGTCAACCATATTTGTTTACATTTTTTTGTTTTTTACTGGCGCACGAAATAGTAAGCATACATTTATATTGTAGTTTCATTGTGAAACTACAAGAAACTTCTCTGGTCCGCCTGTCGCGTTCAGTTTACATAGTTAGATCCGCAGTCAATTTAAATGACAGAGTATTGACTTTATAGACTCCGATTTACAAATTTAATACGAAATTCTGATAATTAAAAAACTAACCCGTTAATGTATTATTTTATAGTTTTATCTACGGATAGACTTTAACCCCTTGGAATTTTTTATGTGACTTTTGTCCCCTGTTGCGTCTACCCCGAGACAGTTCTATTTACTTAATATGTCTGGAACGCAACCTAAGAGGCACCGTTTTGAACTGTATTTCTTTTATAGTACTAGGGGCATCGGCGCTAAAAGACAATACCCTGTGTCGCCAAGAAGGGATCCACGAAAATTATCGGACCTATTAAATATTCAAAATCCTGCTGATTTAAAATGGCCGGCAACGCACATATAACGCCACTGTACTACTACTAGTAGTAACTAGACATATGTTTTATTGTAATCTTGTCCCATTTGATACTGTTTGTAGTTCATTACGAGTAAGGCTCGATTTTACCAAAGTTTTATACGAAGAATAACGCTTACTCTCCGATACTACTCGTAGTGTAAATTCAACTCAATTTCTTTGATGTAAAAAACACATGTCAATAATCAATTATACAAATAAAATATACTATACTAAATAAAAACCAATAAAAATCTAAATCCTAATTACATCAAATTTGAAATAAAAAAAACAAACAATAATAAGAATAACGAATATTAATTAAATTAATATAAAATGTGTAAATATTATATCCCAATTTCATTACAATTCATATTAGAAATAAATAATAACAAACAATCATAAGTATAATGAAAATTAATATAAATGTCACAAAATATCAGATTGCAAATTATTTAACGTTAAAGGGTTTAGCAGCCTTACCGAACAAGTGGTGCCTTTCCCCACGGATGAGGTCAATATTTTAGGTGGTGTACTAGCAGGACCTAAGAATACTCCATGCTTAATATCAGCTCTAGATCTTCTTTTGTTTCAGAGTTATTCAAGATAATGTAAAATATACAGGGTGCCGTTGAAAGTGGCATATTTCGTAAACTGTTCAAGTTAGATCAACCAAACAAAATTGTGTTTGATAACAATAAAATAAACTACAAAATGCATATTTGTAACCTGCATCTTGTCCTTATTTTTCATAATAAAAAAAGGTTTCTTGTTTTTTTTTTCCATATTTTTTTTTATTTCACGTGGAGGTACACCTACAAAAAAAATATGCATACATAGCCACTAATGTCCACTGTATACATAAATAAAAATATTTCCGTAAATCATCGTGCGTCATGCCAAAAAAAAATTTTTTTCAGAAGTAGTCGTTACTGGCATACAAATAATGTGCCAGTGCAGTGTGAACATAAGTTAGTGTGTAGGTATACAATCTCTCGACACTTACCGCACAAAATATCATTGACGTAAATTGACTTATTAGTACATTTGCTTTATAAAAGAGAGATAAACATTTGACACATAGTATTGTTTTCTACATTTGATTTGTTGCATTTTCTGTAGGAAAATGGAAAAAATTAAGTGTAAGTCTTGTGAAAAAACGTTAAAAAATATATGTGGAAAAAAAGAGAAAATGCATACAAACTGGACAAGAGGCTGATTTATACAGGGTGTGGCCTCTAACAGGAGCAAAAAATCAAATGGAAGACTCCTCTGACTGCCTCTAGTTATTCGCAAAAGGTCCCAGTGTTTTAAAGTTATCCATTAAGGAGAAACAGTATGTTAAAGTTACGACCTATGAGTGATGTATCTAGGTATCACAACATTGTACCTTATTAATGATTAAACATATTGGTAGTTCAGTGGACATAAAACTAAATGAGCTAAAAAGTTTTTTTGAAGTCATGGTTTTTTAACTGGTTTAGCAAAAAAAATATTTTTTTTGTATTACACCGATTTAACTTTTTTGGTATAAGTCAATTTACGTCAATGATAGTTTGTGCGGTAAGTGTCGAGAGATTGTATACCTACACACTAACTTATGTTCACACTGCACTGGTACTTTATTTGTATGCCAGTAACGACTACTTCTAAAAAAATTTTTTTTTTTAGCATGACGCACGATGATTTACGGAAATATTTTTATTTATGTATACAGTGGACATTAGTGGCTATGTATGCATATTTTTTTTGTAGGTGTACCTCCGCGTGAAATAAAAAAAAATATGGAAAAAAAAACAAGAAACCTTTTTTTATTATGAAAAATAAGGACAAGATGCAGGTTAAAAATATGCGTTTTGTAGTTTATTTTATTGTTATCAAACACAATTTTGTTTGGTTGATCTAACTTGAACAGTTTACGAAATATGCCACTTTCAACGGCACCCTGTATATTTTACATTATCTTGAATAACTCTGAAACAAAAGAAGATCTAGAGCTGATATTAAGCATGGAGTATTCTTAGGTCCTGCTAGTACACCACCTAAAATATTGACCTCATCCGTGGGGAAAGGCACCTCTTGTTCGGTAAGGCTGCTAAACCCTTTACTGTAAAACTCCCCAACCTTAAAAAATGCCTTGTCTATCAAGAATTACTGTGAAGTTTTGACATTAAGTAAGCGTTATTCTTCGAATAACAATTTTGGTGAAATCGAGCCTAAATGCTAAACTAACATGAGCAGTTACGCTATTATATTTAATTGCTCGTACCATGGGAGTACCGAAGTCTGGTGACCTCGAATCGTGTCGCAAGCTCCATTTAAGTGATCTGTGATTCAAACAAACAATGGTCGTCGCTCCTCTGTGTTCCTTCAATAGACGGAGACAATTGCAAAAGTAAACGCGGGTACATGAAACGAAATATATTACAAAGACACTTCAAACCTCCGTTGATGCATCCGGCAGCTTTATTTAATTATTCCGCTCAAATTATTCGAGGAAACTAACAGTGTTCAAAACCAGTGAACCGTTTTTCATAAAATAATGCCGTTAAGAAAATAAATCGTAAAGTAGAAGGTTTTTTCTCTCTCATTTTTGTATGTTATACTTACAATATATAATACAAACAAACAAGCTTACTGTTCGGCTGATAGTTAAGCAGTTATCGTAAGACATGGACGGCCGCAACTCTAATGCAAGGAATTCACATGCGCATGATATTTATTATTTATAAAATAAAAATTAATATACACAAGTTTCAGCAGCTATAAATTCCGCCTAAAGCAGTGGCTTACTCGTATCGAACAGTAATTTTATAACTATAACGAATTTATAGCGTATCAGGCATAACACATCCAGTGTATAAATAATATTGTACTTAATGAATTTGTATTGAATGAATGTATTATACTTTTGTATTAATTATCCTTATATTGTATTGTATTTTAGTTAATTACTACGAATTATTTATTAATGATGTGTAAATTGGTTTTATAAATAAAATATTATGATTTTGATTATAACGCGTAAATATTTACCTACTTGCATGTACTTAAGTGTGCTTTATCAAATTGAATTACTTCTATTCTATTTAAATTTTCAAGTATTCATTCAGTAAGCGAATGGGGTAACAAAATTTCTAATTACCTACCGTTACCACGTCCCGGAGTAACCCATTTTGTTCTCAGTTTATGGATATCTATACGCACATAACTTTAAGTATGACATAAATGTATCATAACTTCATAAGACATGCTCGCGGTACGAAGAGAATACGAGCAAACTTTTATGGGTCAAGTTTACTGTTGTAAATTTCGAGGCAAGAATTTATTTGAGATTTTATTATGCAAGGATTGTATTAAATGTTACCAGGTGCCTAATTTATCCGGGCTATTCCCCTGAAACCTCTTGTCGTATAAAGATTGAACAAATCGGAGACTCAATTCCACGCCGTCGGGCCTCGATGGACGAAAAAAAGAAGGCTTTTGTATGTAGGTAGTATAGTATACATACAATTATCTACCTATACAATAATGCCTTTAACAAACATAAGTAGCTATTCAAATAATTATATTCCATAGGGTCCATTTGCACAATTCAGGATCGGTGATGAGTTTAATAAACGGTTGGAATAGTCAAAAATGTATGGGTAACCCCACGTCAGCTGGCAAACCCTAAAACATGTTACATTTATATAATTATTCTGACTATTAGAGACTTCATCCCTAGTTAATGTACTATACCTGTATTTATATTAAATCAAGTTTATGTTTCGTTTTAATTAATGCATGTTAGCTGTAAGATGTTATAAATTTAACTATTATTTGAAAAAACAAGTCCTGCTGAGTTTCTTGCCGGATTCTTCTCAGGAACAGTGGTGTAGGGTTAGCATCGGAAGTAGTTTTTTTTCTCTCATTTGCTATTTAGTTTAACGATTCAAAAGCGCTCGTTGCTGGGCCTAATTGAATAAAGAATATTTTGACTTTGACTATGACATGCATGTGGGCCTTAATATACGATAAAGTTTATATTGCGTATAAAGGTGCGTGCAGACCAAAAGATCATTCGCTGTTCTATCCCCCTACTCTACTAAATTCGATCGTTACACGAAACGTGATTCGTTGATTTCGCAGAGCAGGGGATAGAACAGCGAATGCTCTTTTGTTCTGCACGCACCTTTATATTTGATATGTTTCGACCTAATTTCAGAGTTTACCTACATTATGCATGCACCCGGTACGTTAGCAGGTTAGCAATTCAAACGCGACCGCGCGTCATTGTAGCTTTTGGCAATATGGTAATGTTTTGTTTCAATTTAATCAAGTGAAACAACGATTTAACTTTTCAATGAAAACAAGTAGCTATAAATATACGTAAACGGTTCATCTCGCGTGTGTTTAGTCACTCCGCGCGACATGTTTCCGAGAGTCTAGGTCCCCATTATCAAGCACTGAGACCGTGCTAATGCTAATAGGATAAGAAAATTAGATCCATATAAAGAAATTTAAGAATTTTGCGGAATTAATTCCTAGCAAGCTTCATTTTATATATTCCTTTATCACATCATCGCACATCTCTGGTGGAAACGCAGCCTTAGCACTATATTTGTGAAATACAAGTTAGACAATTTGACATTTACTGGCTCTAAAAAAAAATAAGCCAAAGTCCTAGTAATGTGCAAACTCAGATTTCACACATTTTGGACTAAATAAAGATATCAAAACGATTTCCAGCCAGCTAGGACTTAATTCCTGGAAATAATCTAATATTCTTGTCCTATAACGCGACGCGATAGTTTCAATTCGGAAACAGGTACAGTCAGAAAACATGTGGTTTACCACTTTTCGACTTTATTACCACTGAATAGAGTCCAAAATTGGTAAACCTCATTTTTGGTTGACTGTACGGTTTAGTTCGTTTATTTTTAGCCATAACCCCGGACATACTAATAGGGACTTGTTGTGAAGGGTTAAGATCTCCAAGCATGGCCCTTACAATAGGTATATACAATGGGCTTGCTGGAAAATGAAGACTATCAGAAAGATGACGTGTGTTGTGGCTAAAAATACGTAGGTTAAATAGAGTAGTATAATTTTAAATGAATGTTTCTTGCATAGGTATTTCATTGAGTAGGTATAGCATAATATTCAATACACAATGGGCTCGCCGCTCGAGCTTGAGTGTGCCAGAGCCTGTAAGTGAAAACATTTTAATATGTGTCACAAGCACATTATTATTGCTTAATATTTGAATTTAAATTAACCATATATAATACATATGTATTAATTTGAATTAAACCAATTGGCTCTCAAGACTTATCTATTTGGGGTGGCGTCCATAACAGTATAGTTGTCTACACCACAGTATAATTCAAGTCCTCAATTAACCCTTCGTGTGTTTGATAAGGATCCGTACAATAGGTATTGAACTCAAATTAATTCATAATTTTAATTCAAAAGCATTTAAACTGATCCTTAGCAACCACAGGCGTGAGGTTGACCAACAAAATGGCACCCTCTGAAGTACCGGCCGAACTAATCATTGTGGTATTCTCTTATCCGTAAAAACTATGAACTTCTAAGTACCT
Organism: Thaumatotibia leucotreta; assembly: GCA_025490895.1. NCBI lineage: Eukaryota > Metazoa > Arthropoda > Insecta > Lepidoptera > Tortricidae > Thaumatotibia > Thaumatotibia leucotreta. The sequence continues at coordinate 15,832 of JALPQI010016383.1, forward strand.
ACTATGAGTATGTTTGACAACGCCATTTTGCGCGTATTCTATCTTATGGTTAATTTAGCATCTATTCTATACGTATTATTATAATGTTTTCCAATAGGTATTATTTATTGGAAGAAATACGGATTATTTCGCTGTAGAACCTATTGAGCAAAGCTGATTTGAAGATTTAATTTTCCACTTCATAAAAGAGAGGAAAAGGGAGGGTTTATGAGAGTTATGAATAAAAATATAAACAGGCATAGGATAAAAATAAGATAACAATATGTCATGTGCAGTGATCGGTTTTTTGGATTCTCCCGGCGGGTCTCCTATAGTAACTTGAAAAATAAACTTTAATGATATTGCCATATTTCTGTTTCATAAAATATGTTCTTGTGTGTATAAATAATACAATAGTGTTAAATAAAATTTTATAGTCACACCCGTAATTTTTTATACGCGAAATCCCGCTAGGGTAACCAAAAAACCAATCACTCATCATGTGAATACTCAACGTATGTATTTAACTAAAGTTAAGGAAACATGAACGGACTGGGTCGCGTTTTATAAAGTTACAATTTACAATTTCGCTGTTTGCCTCTCTTTCTAGCCAATATGTGCGTGCGTTAGAGAGGCAAACAGCGAAATTGTAAATTGTAACTTTATAAAACGCGACCCTGATGTTAGTGATGTTTGATGAACGACATGGACATCAAAGGTCTAAGACAAATCAAACCTATCAAGTTAAGTATGTATAGGTAAAACAAATTATTAATAATTATAAGGAGAAATTAATAACAAATTATTAATTTCTCCTTATCCACGGGTACGTTCCCCGTATCTTGGAAACTAGCTCACGTGATTCCTCTTCCTAAAACTCCAAATCCTACTTCCTTCACTCAGTACCGTCCCATATCGATTCTTCCAGTTTTGTCCAAAATTATTGAGCAGTACGTAAATCGCCGCCTCCTTTCCCATCTCAACACACATTCGCTATTTAACCCTCTCCAGTCAGGATTTCGTCCCGGGCACAGTACAGTTACGGCTTTGGTTAAAGTCACCGACGACATTCGGTTTAATATTGAATGCAAAAAGCTCACGGTCCTTATCCTTCTTGACTTCAGCAGTGCATTCAATACAGTGGATTTTGACATCCTTCTTGCTATTCTCCGCTCCCTTAATATTTCTCAATCTCCACTAGCGTGGTTCCGCAGCTATCTTTTTGGCAGGCGCCAGCGTGTTAGAGTTGACGACAAACTGTCTGATTGGCGTGGACTCTCCGCCGGTGTGCCTCAGGGTAGCGTGCTTTCTCCTCTCCTTTTTTCAATTTTTATAAATGGTATTACTACGGAACTTACTTCTTCATATCATCTTTATGCAGACGACCTACAGATTTATGCAGCGGCTAGTATTGATGATTTGTCCTCGTTGATTTGTCAAATTAATTATGATTTAGAAACCATACGATGCTGGGCGTATAAATTTGGTTTGAAAATTAATGCACAAAAGTCGCAGGCGATTGTTATTGGCAGTTCTCACTTTATAGGTAGGCTCTCAGCGATGGTGGTACCTAACGTAATTTTCGACGGCACTCCTATCCCATTCTCCTCTACTGTTCGAAATTTAGGTATCACCCTTGACCAGACCCTATCTTGGTCGCCACATATAGCAGAGGTGAGTCAAAAAATTTTTAGTTCTCTCCACTCTCTCAGGCGCTTACAAAATTTCCTCCCGCTCCATACCAAGCTTACTCTGGCCCAGTCTCTTTTGCTCCCTCTCCTGGACTATGGTGACATTGCGTTTCTGGATCCTAATGAAGAGCTGCTATGTAAGCTGGAACGCTTGCAGAATGTGTGTATTAGGTACATATTTGGTCTCCGGAAATACGATCACATTTCTAGCTTTCGGTCCCAACTCGGCTGGCTTCCGATCCGCCAGCGCAGAGATGTGCATGTCCTGTCGTTGCTTTTCAACATACTCTTTAACCCTACTTCTCCACCTTATCTAACAGAGAGATTTAGCTATCTAGCTACAGGTAGTGATCATCGCTTACGTTCAAGTCATAATCTCATCCTTGCTATACCCCCTAACAAGACGCAAACGTATGCTAAGTCTTTCACTGTACATGCTGTGAAATTGTGGAACGCTTTGCCTCTATCCCTGCGGCAGTGCCAGTCTGTGGCATCATTCAAGGCTAATATTAAAAAGATGTGGTTGTCCACCAACGGTGATTAGGTTAATTACTGACATTTTAGCAGTTCTATTATTTTTTATATATTTCATTTGTATAATATTTATGTATACTGATATGTAGTCTATGTATTTTATGATAAAAGTTATATGTGTATTCTATTCATTTAGAGATAATGTATTTTATTTATTTATTGTGCATCATGTGAGTTTGTCTATCTAAACTTTCGAATCTCCACTCAATTTCTCAAAGGTTAGCTGGAAGAGATCCCTTATAGGGATAAATTCGCCTTTGTACTTACATTTCTTTATAACTGTGTTGTAACATATTCTGTGTACAATAAAGAGATTTACTACTACTACTACTACTACAATGCAAGATAAGACCTTAGGTGCGTTAGTGGACGATTGTCTAGTGGGTCCATATTGGCACTTATACAATTTTTTCTTCGAATATTTTTACTAATACCGTTTTTTACTCATAATCATCATTACTCCGAAAATTTTATCTCATACTTTTTTTCTTACTAAAAATTATACTTCTACCTACAATGTTCATAACGATTTTTATTTCGAAATTTTATCCTCCTAAAGTCGTCAAGTAGATTAATCTATACTCATAAAGTTATTTGAAATAAATTGTTTATTTATAAACATTTTCCCGTTAGGTTCACTCTGTTGTGGTATAATTCTTTTATGAATAACATAAACTATGTAGTCATAATGGGCTTTTGTGGCATACTCAACTTTAGCATATTTCTTTGTGGCAGATTTCGAGTTGTTCGAATATTATTCGAGCATAATTTCGATGCTCCTATTTATGATGAGGCATAATCTGGATGTACATAAAAAGTATCGGCATAGTTTGTTTTAGCATAACAGAGAAGGAATAATTACAACCTCTCAATATTGGGTGTGTGTGGTTACAGTTACAGTGCTCCGGCCCGACAGTTCGAAGACTAGGTAATGAGTCTTCTTGAGGTTCAATGCTAGACCATTGGCATTAAACCACTGTGCAAGCTGCGCGGCAGCTGAGTTCAGTTTCAATTCGATAGCGTCCACTGACTGTGCCGTAACGATTGCAGCCACATCATCGGCATACATAAAGATTTCAGCAGCCTCTATTGCTTGCGGCAGATCGTTTAGCAACAAGGAGAACAATATGTTCGAAACGGACCCTTGGGCTACACCCATGGTAATTTCTAGTGGGTCTGATCTTGCTTTTCCACCACTGCCGATAACAATTTGAGATCTATCTTGGAGAAGGCTCTCGAACAGCGAGAGAGTTGGACCGTCGATCCCATAATGCCTAAGCTTGGAGGCAAGGACAGCGTGATCGGCGACGTCGAAAGCTCTAGATAGGTCGCAGAACAGAACGGCGACCTGTTGCTTTCTCTCTCTGGCGTCGACCACACGACGGAGCACGAGAACGCTAGCCGTCTCTGTAAATGGGACCTCTCTGGACCAATTAAGAACCACTGGCTTCCTAGGGTTCGAAATTGATTGTACTCTAAAGTGGAACCATCATATTGCCAAACTCAGCGGACGGATCGGCAGCGCATGTTTTGCCTTAGGACGAGTCGTTAGATTAGTGTCGGATGAGGCCGCACGCTCGTGCTACTTCGCCACGGTGCACTCCCTGATTCAGTATGGTGCAGAGCTGTGGGGGCGCTGCGCTGAGTGGGAAAGAGTATTCCGTCTCCAGAAACGCGCCGTCAGGATTATAGCCCGGGTGCCACACAACACACCTGCAAGACCGTACTTTAAAGAACTGAAAATATTGACATTACCAGCGATAGTCATCTTGCAGGTGGCTGTATTTGTAAGGTTAAATCTAGCTGCGTACAAAACGAATAACATGGTACACAACTACAATACACGTGGCGCCCACAAGCTTGTCGGCGTGCCCCGTAGGATGGTAAAAACGACCAAGCTAACTCATGTCATGGGGCCCACGGTATACAACAATCTGCCAGAAAGCATCACCGGCGCTCAGAGTTTGACCAGTTTTAAACTTCGCCTCAAACGCTGGCTTGTTGAGCACCCGTTTTACAGCTATGAGGAATTTTTAAATCTGGGGAAAGGAAATTCCACAATATTTTAATCCGTACTGTATTAATGTTTACGTACGTACGTACGTACTGTATTATTATTAGTAACTAATTTCAATTGTTTCAATTATATTTTTGTATATATTTTTTTTATTTTTGTATATTTGTATGACATAATGAAGTATGTCTCATATATTGACGTATAAACTGGCTTTATGAATAAATGACTTATGACTTATGACTTATGACTTAATCGAGGTAGTAGTAATATTCTGTACGTTACTTACTGTGTTACTGAGCTGAGTACTTTCTAGGTTGCTAAAAAAAAAATAACCTCAATAATAATAAGGCGGGAGCTTGGCTCCCGCCTTAGTCTTCTAACCTAACCTATCCGAGTCGGATCTGCCCCGGAAGGTTTTGTTCGCTCGCTTCGCTCGCTCACTGCAGAAATTTTCACCCTCACGGCAAATTCTGCCTGACGAAAAAGGCAAGTTTCGAACATGTGGCTACATGCCCAAAAAAAATGGAAATCTAATTTCTGTCTTATAACACTCGGCGATGCCAAGATAGTTTCGGACAAAATAATATTCGAAATATTGTTATTTAAGCCAAGTGATGTTTCTGTCTCATTAAGTTGATGCCAAAATAGATTATAGCAAGTCTGTTATGTCCTAAGCGTTTCGGACAAAAAAAGTTTAGAGGGAACCCGTTTAGTACAGTACCTACTCTGCCACAACCTGATTTGTGCAGGTAGCTAGTTTACAGTAATAGTACGATTTATATTTAATTAAACAAAAATAATTCATACATAAAACCAGTACAGATAAAAATAAATACCTATAACATTAGAATATATGACATAAAATAAGTATAGTGAAAAATTATATAAACATAAAAGTTAGTACTAAAAATATGTATGAAAAACAATATTATGAACATAAATAATTTTATGTGATGATAATTATGAACAAAGATTATTCTAAATACCGATCATTATGATTATGAAGTTAAATTGTATAAGAAAAATTTTCGGAGTTCCAATAATCTAAGTTGCAATTTTATAAATACTTTGGCGCACCCTTGTCTAGTAGTACGAGATAAATGATGTTTTGTCATAATGTGTTTTAAAATATTACAAGTATGTACGAATAAAACAAATTATTTATTGCAAATTACTATCAGCAGTGTCCGTATCCGTACGTAATTCACAACTTGTATTCGATTCCATAAATTAAAAAGTCCTTTTGGGTTATAAAGCGTGCTACAGAGTTATAAAATAGAATTACACAGATTTAGATTTCACATAAGTAGGTTATCTTTGGCTATTCGAATAACAATCGATATTCAATAGGTAGATTCTATATAGGTATAACGAAGCAGCCTACCTTCAAATTATTAAAGCAATTAAAACCTCACTCAAATCTCGATCAATTTTCCGAGTATCAGAACAACACATTCCTACCAATCAAATAATATTCTCCTGCCTATTCATCATCGGAAACCCATTAACACACAATAGCGCTATTAAAATGCATAGGTAGCAGGATGTTTCGTTTTCATCAAGCAAAACCTCCGATGACAAGGAACCAAATGTGCATACATTCTGCCATTGCCATACCAACCATATAAGCGCAAGCATGGTTTCCAATATGTTGCCAAATTGGGGCCTTAGACATTGTTAGATCTATTAGGCAATGAAATGACATCACATTTTGGCAAAGTGTATCCAATTTCGTTAAAAAGTTACTTGTACTAAAATTAGGATATTTTAAGGGTCCACGGAAAAAACATGTCCAGTGCTAAAAATCAGGGCAAATTTACACCTTATTCTTCTTTTAAATGAAAGTAAGGTGGTTTTTCCTTCTGTAATTAAAATTGACTAGACATGTTCATTCCGTGGACCCTTCATTTATTGAAGTACGTAACATTTATCCAAAGTAAACATATGTGTTGAATTTAGCAAAAGGATACTCGAATTTCGGCAGTCAATAAGGCGCTGCTGCCAAAGTAAATCAATCAGAATTCGACCTTATCAATAGTTGACAAAGCGGGCCTTTTGTCTGAAAACGTCTCATATGCCGGTCATTTGGGATTAAATGTTTGCTCCGGATCAGATAATCGGCACGTGTTTGTTTGGAATAAATGAAATTATTAATTTTAGGTACGATTGCTCTGTTGGAAAAGGTTTGGTAGATACAATGAAAGCAGGAGTTATGAAAACTGGTATATTTATATAGGGTACCTATACCTATTGCCCTTTAAAAGCAGTTGACCAATCGATTTTATTTTTACATTTGTTTGCCAATTGTAATTGAATAAAAACAGAAATATGGAAATACAGGCGTATTTTTCCCAAATAAATTAAAAGTTTAAAAATAAATATCATTAAAAATCCAAGCTAGTTTCTGAATAAATTAAATATAAGTACTTAAATGTGTCCGTATCCTAGTTTGCTACCGGACTAACTTATCATCCGGTATCAGAAAGCTCCGAAAAAAATTAAGTACGTATTTCGTCAAAATCTAACGAGAATTAAGCGGCCACAGTAACGCAAAAGTTCATGATGTTTCATTCTTACCGTCAATGTCCCGGGCAATCTTTTGTTCTAAATATTAATTGAATTTGCCTACATCTCCGACAAAGCGAGTTCGTTAATAAAATTACGTTATTATCCTTACTTAATCATCAAAGTTACTTGTAAAGCTAAGCCGATGAAACGCGTCCCTCCCGTAGAAAAAAAACAGAATTAGCAATTTATTTAGGCTCCGAGAAAGCGTTTTTTGTTAATTTGTACTGGAAAAGCAATTTCGTCCGGCAACAAGTATAATTAATTAGCGAAAGGCTAACTTTGAATCAAATTTTGTCTATAAGTCAAATCGCAAATCATGGTCAAATTGCATGAAATATTAAAGTATTCCGAATAACGTTACGTATTCATAAAATGTTTGGCAGTTGAGACCCCTATTTAACTTTCTGAATGAAGTTGTATAGGTTAGTTGCGGAAAGTTGCCCGTATTTACTTTGAGCGGAAACGTACGGGGAGATGAAACGTGGTTGGCATGAAAATTGAGGAAGTAACCTGAGGTGTCAGGAGGGTCAGGGGGCCGGTGCCTCTGCCGGCCGTTCCACCAGCACCCGCAGCACGGCATCTCCGAATCCTCACTTAACTGACACTGTTCATTGCGTCTTATGTTGAAAAAACACGACATCAAAATCACAATTTCGGAATGTATTTTACGGTGGAAGTTTTGAAAAAACAAACGAGAAATTGTCCCAGCGGCATTGGCGTGAAAACTTTTCTCTGCGGTTAAAAATTGCAGTATGAGTTTTGCTTTCTAGGCGAGTGGAGAGCGTCGCATGAATATAAAATCTATGTAGCCGTCATTTTGCGTTGCCGTCGGGAGAACTTCTGCGATTGTCGGCATCGCGACTGTCGCAAGTCGCAGTCACGGCCCGGCACGCGCCCGCCCGCAGCGGCGCTCTGCGCTCAACTGCGGTTAAATGATGAGGGTTTTCTATTTTCAATATCATGTATCTTTGTGCTGTCTTGTTATTTTCCTCTTTTATGGGACAAATGATGAACAATTTATAACCCGAAATGGCAATTTACAGGCCTATCTGAAATTGTAGTTGTTTGTTTTTTACTTTCTACGGCTACGTAGTACCAAATACATATTTGCTTTTCTATAACTTCTTCGGTGTAAATATTTTATCTGAAAAAAAAACACTTTGAGGGTGCATTTTTGAATATGTATGTTTAATATTATGACCAGTTATTTATACAACAAATTACATTATATCAACATATTTTTACTAAAATTCAAATCCTAAAAATTACACGCGAAATCCAGTGTTAGATACCTATTGTAATATGAAAACAAGACAAACTTTATTTGCAAATAGGATAAAAAATCCAAAACGTAAAGCCTCGTACGAAAACAATAAAATAACAACCTGTTCAGTTTTAATATTCCAAAGGAAAGACAGATGTGAAAGACAGTGGATAATTAGATTATGCTAATCCAGACAGATGGAGCGTCAATGCTACTAGACATTCTGGATAATCGAAAGCTTCACTTGAACAAAGGATACTTGAAGAATAAAGTCTAAAAATAGCCCTCGTATTTTATTTGAAATATCGAAGGATATGATTCGGTTTTTATAAATAAAAGCTCCATCACATAGCGAAAGGGTTGCGAATTTATTGACGATCGTCACACAGCACAAAGGCAGGGCATGATGAGGTACAGCCAAGGTTAAAAATAAAGATACCTACGTAAAATCCAAAAAATAGGTATAAATGACGTTGTAGTAATAGGGTTCTACATACATATATCTGGATTTTAGGAAGGTTCGATGACATCTGTTATGATTATGAACAGAGATCGGACAAATAATTAAACGCATAAGTTTTTTAAATTTGATTTCGAAGTTTTAAGGTGACAAAGGTTTTCATAGTTACCGCTGTTAGGTAATTTTCTGAAAATGATTCAATCAACTTTGGAGTCATGTCCATATTATTGCAAACAATGGCGTACATTTTTTCCGATCTCTGATTATGAAAGAGTACAGTTGCACTAAAAATTCACTGCGTGGCCTAGTACAAAAAGACTGGTCAGGCTATAATATGTTCATAGCTATTATAATATGCTTTAATATGTAATAATTTTTTTTTTCTGTAAGTAACTCTAATCGAATTTCTTTTTAATCTATTGTAATTTACCAAAATGTTGACGACGATGTATGATCAGTACGAAATAAAATTATATTCTATTCTATGTTGGCCTAATTGCCAGTCCAGCTTATTAATCTTCCCACGTAGTGTTTTCCGGTACGAGGTTGCCAAATAAGAACGTTCATTACTTAGATGCAAAAATAGACAAACAGCCGAATAAAAGGCTCCTTTTAAAGTGCCGCAGCCGACCGAATGTCTCGGGTAGCACATTCTTAATTCGTCAACAAAACAGTTATACCCGAAAAAAAAAACAATTTATACAATGATAGTGGTTGTATAATTATACGACGAGTATGATTGACATGCCAATTTTATTACTTTAGACATTTGTATTCGGGTTTAGATATCGTGTGTGTTAAATAAATATTACCCACGACCAAAGCCCGACGTGTACACGTCTACTCCATGATGAGGATTCTCTAAATGGATCGAAACATGTCGCGCAATAATCGATTAGAATTACGTGAGTATCCCGTTTGATCAATATTTAAATATATTTGAGTCTCACGTTAGTTATAACCTACAATTGCTTTTGGTAACTGTGGTTACCAGCTGTCACTCTTGCTTCTAGTCCGCATGTAATGTGTATAAAGGTTTATAATAAACTACCAAAGAACATCAGAGATGAACAGACGAACACCCTGTTTAATACAAAACTTACAAAATATTCAAAAAAATGCATAAAAAATACATACTACTATTTAATGTAAGTAACTTAGTTTATTAATTGTAATGTATTGTGTTGCAGTGCCCTACAGGGTTTCATAGCTGAACAAATAAAATGTATCATCATGTATACCTGTGAAAGCAATAAATATACTGATTACTGAATACTGAATACTCTTATTTTACATAGGAATAAAGCTCAACCAAAATTTCAAAGCAAATGAGTGGATAATTTTATTTATCTTATTTCAATGATATTAGGTAATTTTTACTGACTTTAACATAAATATAACAATACTTATATTGCGAAGAATCAAACACAATACATAATTCGGTTCCATTATTCTCTGAATGTCTAAAATGTCTAAGCAGTTTAATTTCACCGAAATTATTTATCAAAGACCAGCTTACTAAAAGATGAAAAGGAAGCTATGCCAAAGAAAAATCATGCGAGGTAGGTATTCTTTTTGTACAGACTTAGGTAAGTTTTCTTTGTTAAGCCGGGATATTCTTAGTACGACATTTTTATAAATATTTTATGGTTTGAAGAAGTTCATAGCGTTTGCGTAGGACGGTATCTAATAACGTTAGAGCAAAGAATTCAGGATGAACCTACTATAGTATTTAGGAAATTAAAAAATGGGAAACATTTATAATATAGCTTGACCAACAGCAGGACACAAATTTTTGTAAATATCTTATGGTTAGAAGAAAAAATCATAACTTTTGCGTAGGGTGGTATTTAATAACGTTAGAATAAAGAATTCAGGATGAACCAATAGTACTTAGAATATTGCAGCGCATGACGCATCATGATCCACGTTTTACGTTCCTATCACACACAAACAGATGTACGACTTTGTAAGTGCAGTGCAACACGGTCGTGGTTGGATAGCCCTTCAGGACAAGATACAGGAACACATTACTGTAACTACAAACATCAACTTATAGGTGTAGGTAGTAAGTATTGACATAAATAAGTATCATATACTATAATCTGTCACATAGACACACTGAAAAAAAAATCAAACTACTTCGCTTATCATCGCAGTAACTACACGAAACCAACAAATTTCTAAGGTGTTATCAAACTCAATTTGTTTTAACTATCAAATCATATTATCCTAGTTATGTAGCCCCTTTTTTGAAATTTGGTTTCATTGAACAAACCTTTTATTTAAGTGCAAAAATCGGAATTTTTCAGTTAAACTTATGCTAAATTATTTATGCCGCATATTTTAAAACAAGGAACAGAAAATATTTCAAAAGCATTAACGAAGTATAACTTTATTTGCTCTTTTATTAAATCATCATGCAAATGTTGTTCACTTGGCTGCATAATTGCATTTCGTCGCTATACTTATTGATTAATAAACCTCGGAGCAATTAATTCATGGAAATATCACCTTTCTCTCTCTCTGAATACAGGTGTTTTTTCCCTCCTATGAGTGTGACAGATACGAGGTTGCGTAGTTAAATAGGCGATATCCGACGTCCGTTGCATGTTGTAAATAAAACAGTGCACAAACAAAACGAACTGCGAACATATTTGCTTTCCGAATTCTCCGATTATTAAAATGAAAGTTCCAGTGTTTTACTTTTGAAGGCAGTTATGCAATATGCAGTGTTTTATGACAACGTGTCGGAACTCGCCTTTGTATAAACTCAAGTGCAGCTGAAGTGGATGCAGCTACTATTTTATGCACTTCAGAGAGCATTAGGTCGGTGAAAGAACGAGATGCTCTCGAGCAAGGTTGTCGCTAATAATAGTGTATTTTATAGCTCTTTATGTATCCTAATATCTCTCTTTATTTATGACATGATAACGTGTAAATATGATCAGTTATTTAGTAACTGCATTGGCTAAAGTACAATCGCCATCAGATATACAGGGTGGAAAGGGACGACGTTCTTTCCCGCTACGGACCGAGTCTACCAACCATTACGATGAACTTTCAGTATGGGACCAACATCGAAAGCGTACATGGAAAATTGACTTTTCCATACTATTGAACTCTAACTAATCACTCACTTTGTATGAGGGGTTAAGTTTTTTTTTTAATATTTCGATGTTGGTCCCATACTGAAAGTTCATCGTAATGGTTGGTAGACTCGGTCGGTAGCGGGAAGGAACGTCGTCCCTTTCCACCCTGTATAGAAGCGGGCACGGTGCTCAAAAGTATCTGAACAGTGAACATCTAACGCCATGTCAAGTCAAAGAAGTAGGTACTGCTTGATATTTGTGGGTACCCTGGCCGCTCCAATATGTATTATTTACATATAATTGCAGCATTAAGTCCGATTTGTATGATATCTTTTGTATGATTTTTATTTTGTGCAATAAAGATTAAAAAAATAAAATATACAGCGTGTTACACCACCCACTGAAAACCTGGAACGGAGTAATTTGGTAAGTTATACTGAAAAACGCGCTAACCCCGAAATCTCAAAAAAAAATTTGGCTCCTTCATACAAAATGTCGTTATCGATCAGTCACAATGTATGAAAAATAATTTTTTATTAGATTTCGTGATTGGTCCCATAGTAAAAGTTGTTCAGTATAGCCTACTTACTAAATCACCCAGTTCAAGGTTTTCAGTGGATGGTATAACACCCTGTATATACCGCGTGTAAATCTAATAAGGGCGATAAATTAAACCAGGCATGGAATTCATCAGTGTAATCATGGATTACGAGGTTTTTTTTAAGATACACTTAATTATAACCCCACAGAATTTTATTAGGACTTTCGTCGCAGCAATGTAGGCACGAACATTTGTTAATATTGATATGGCAGTTATGCCATCGGCTTTTGATATTAGCTGTCAACGAGCTTTTAACTTGACTATGTTGCTCTACATTGCGCGTCAAATTATTTTGTATGGATAATATTGTTGCTCTAATTTTAAGTAAAAGTTATCTAAATGTATGTATGTATTATGTCCTACTAACACCTGTTAAGAGCTTCGCCCGTATTAGACTTACACCCTGTATATGATGGCCACTGTACTATAGGTGCCTATTTATTGCATTATTTGTTTCGTAAATGCGTACCGCGAAGACGAGGTCAAAAGAAGTATTTAATATGCAGGCGAGGTAAAGAGCAGCTTTTAATATT
>JALPQI010016384.1:0-31666 GCA_025490895.1 Thaumatotibia leucotreta
TAGAGTAGTTATAATTTTTATAGTGAGTTTTGATTGTTTGCCTTTGTAATATAATTGCACAATTATCGAGTCATGGAAGTCCGATTTCAAACCATTGTTGGAAGAGTTTACAATACTTTAGCTGTAAAAACAGAAATTTGAATTATGAATGTAGGTATTTAACAAATTTCTGTGAAACCTTTTACGAAAACATACATATTTTTTGTACTTTACTGCGCTAAAAATGCATAAAAATAATTAAACAAAACTGTGGATTTTCAATGTGCCTGCATTTAATTTACTACTTATTCAAGTTATTGCAAAATGGAATAAACATTTTACATACACATCGAATTACAGTTCTAGGTATTACAAGTAGGTATACATACTTAACTGTGATATGATTTAACCCTTCTTGAATTTATCAATAACTAGAGAAGGTAGTTATTCACTGAAATATTGCTATATTACTCAAAACCAGGGAAAATTACGTTTAATTAATCTTTATTTGAAGAAAGCCTCTTTAGGCCTCGTTTGTATACATTCGGCATCGATATTCTTTGAGCTTTAAAAAATATCATCACCATTTATTTAAATATTAGCTGCTTAACGCCTGTCTATGAATGGTCATTCCGATACGATGTAAAGCTGATAAATTTTAATTCAAAAACGCTATATTTTAATTAAATAACACAATATTCAAGAACACAATAGCAAAAATGAAATTCTAATGTAACTCTAAATACAGTGATTTTGTTACCACTAAAGTTTTTCTAAATTTTCTACAACATGAACGATTTAATATCCGATATTAAGTTATATTTAATAAGTAAACGTTTACACTCGTCTAGAATTACCATTTTTAACAATTTACAACTCATGATAATCATGATAAATATTTACAACCCAGCTCTTAGACTATGAACTTAAAAAAACAATTCCTTGGAATTACGAAAGCAAGCACAATATGTACCAGTTGGTACCAAAATAGAACTTCAGATCATTTTCTTAACGTAAACATTTTAAATCAATTCCTGGGATACAACAATGTTTCGTAAAGCGAAATCAGCAAAATACACGTAAACCGTTATATCATTTTACATATATATTTTTCTAGCATAATCAAAAGAATAACAAAATGAAACACTATAACTAAACTAATAACATAAGTCTAAAAAAATGCATACTTTTTCTTATGTCGTGTATTTAGTATCCATCAAAAGAAAAAAAAAGTAATAAAAAATATTCTAATGCCATAGGAAATAATCAACACGTAGTATAGGGTACATGAATGCCTAGTTAATTCATACGGCTACCTGATTTTCCGCAGTTTCTATTTTCGAAATAGGACAGCTAACTATTAAGTGTCAATGTTTCATTTTGTAATTCTTTTGATTTTTTATATAGCCTATATTGTGTCCCACTGCTGGGCAAAGGCTTCCTCTGTTACTCGCCACTCTTCACGGCTTAGTGCATACCTCTGCCAGCTACTACAAAATGATTCCGGGGGAATCACCATGATAAACTAATGTGACTCGGTTTAGGTTCAGGGAAAAGGACAGAGATCTACAACTCGTATTAGCCTTGTCTCTGTCTCTCGACTTAAACTTAATCGCATTAGTACGTCATGGTAACCCCCCTGGTCATCCCGCCATTATTTTAGGTCTCCCCTGCCTAGACTAGGGACCAGGGACCTGCCTAGAGGGTCCAGTCAGTAGCTACTTTGGCCCATGGCTCTGGGTGCATTCATTCGATTATGCTAGAAAATTATACAGGTATAATATGATATTAATTACCAAACATTTGTCTTTTCTGATTACAATATCAACCTGAGACCTTTCTTTTTTAAAGGTAAATTACTGCGAGCATAGAATTGCATATGTAGTGGAATTGTGTTTACATCTTAGGCATTCAAGGTTTGATATTTTCGACTCTTGTACTGATTACCATATGACTGATAGTAAAGAGTTACTTTCAGTAACACCACTGCAAATGCAATTCCAGGCTGCTGATCATTCATCTATACAAAGATGGATTCTAATTGGAAAGTTTTTTTAACTTTTAACCGCCGTGAATTTTTCAATGCGCCACCAATAAAAAGTTAAAAACTTACGCGCAGTTCAGAACGTGCATTTTCACATCAGAATAAACAGATTATACCTTTGTTTTATTTTTTATCAGACTCTGACTAGGTAAGCTGGATACCGATTGTCTGATATATAAGACTACGGCGGTTAAAAGGTTAAAGCAAGGCTAACCATGAAGTAAGACTGTACACATGATACTATATCAGGGTCAATTGCAAAAAAAATTGTACTTAGTGGAAGGCATTTAATGAAAACATTTTTGGGTGAATATCTGAGCGTTTCAACCGCCTAATTTTGGTGGCATCATTTTTGCCGAAGTTTATAAACGTCTCAATATTATACTTCGGCATTTGTATAAGGTACCGTGCCTCCTTCAAATGACAAAGTAGCACATTGTAACCAAAAAAAACTTCGGCAAGAATGGTGCCCCCAAAATTAGGCGGTTGAAACGCTCAGATATTCACCCTTTTATGTTACGTAGTTTCTACCTAACAAACTTTAGGCAGTGAAAAAATGCAACAAATCAAATTTTCTATGAGGGATCAAAATACGCACCCACATTTTATAATTTTGCCACCTGTTTCAACTGCCACAGGTTGTGGGATACTTTGAACAGAGTATACCACACACTACCACCACTTTGTTTCACTAACTTTCGTAACACAATTTACGCGATCGTGATTTTTGCTTTGATTAAAGTTTAAACTATGTAAGTAGGTACAATTTTATTGCAACCAACCCATTACCGTCCTGGTGTGGTCCATTTACGTGTCTCGTGAATCATGCAAATGATTTCCCATTTTGTGATCTTGTATCAAAATGTACTATTAAAAAATATAAATTTAAAAACTCAAAGGTTTATAATGAACCAAACGCTTAGCGTTAATATTAAAACTTTATGTACCATTACGTTTTCCTAAACAGTCCAATATACCTACTTATTGTTCGTATTATTTGTATATTACAAATAATGATTAAATATTTTTAAATATTGATATGGACCTTTTAAGGTTATTTTATCGTTGACTTTTTGATTATTTAGCGCAATTCGTTTCGTCTAAAATTTCCTAACACTTACCCTATAAATAGATGTCCTAATTTTCAATTACCTTAACTAGAAACTTAAAAAACGTAAAAACTTAGTGAAAAAAATATAAACTATAATACTTCGAAGCCCGTTAAACCGGGTCAGATTAAAATGAACAAAAAAATATTTGGTTATTTTCTAAAATAAAAATCCTCCAGAGATCGTCCTGAATAACCAACAATGAACACATTACACGCTGCAACTCTAACTTCAAATAGCAATACCCGTAAGTATAAACTTGTATTACATACTGTGATATCATAATTCTAACACTAGAGAATCCGGCAACCTTAAAATTCACGAATTATTGCTTTTACAGCCGGCAACGATTGTCCAGTCACACGTTCTCGCCAGTTTATTTGTCAGATCTCTGTTCGTTGAGGGAGAGGTTTTCGGCCTCGTCCTTTATGTGGGAGGCCGAAGGCCGGTACCGGTCCTCGGGGCGCGGGTACTCGTCGTAGGGGCTGGTCTCGCCGGAACGGTTGCTTGAGGACTCTTTTGTGGAATTTGTGTAGTCTTTAACAAAACAAAATTTATAAGTATGATGACCTGGTTGTCTTATTGACTGTAAAATAATATTTTACAAGTGCAAGTTAAGTTATCTTTGTCTACAACATTGATGTGTGTTTTATATAGTATGCGGTTTCCTCCCACTGGTTTTAGGTGCCGAAGTGTATTCAAGGTCAAACAGAGAGTTGAGTTTTCGTTTCTTATGTGTACTTTGCAAAAGTTAAGGACAACGAAGCCTAATTTTGAACTTACTTCAAAAAAAGGAGGAGGTTCTCAATTCGATACTTTTTTTATACGTACTTAATTCGTCACTCGATATCTTCAAGAATCGTACACGAATTTTTTTTAATCTAACGAATATAGCCCCGAGATGGTCCCGTTAGCACCTAGTGGGCCTGATGATGGAATCTTGGTGAAATCGGTTGAAGACAGGTTTTTTATTTGATATTTTGTTATGGTGATTATCTATCAATAATAATTAAATAGGTACGATACCTTTGTTGGAGTAGTCTGAAGCTTGCATCTCGTTCTTGAGCGCGTAGATGTTGGGTTTGACGTCCTGCTCTGCGCTGAGGTCCTCTGCCTTGAGGGTCGCGTCGTGGCCACTATACCCGTTCAGCATCGATGGCCGACTGTACAATAATATCCGAGTCAGAACATCATTAAGTCATTGACATCAGTATAATAAGGTGCATTGGGGTAAGAATACTCAACCCAACTCTTCCCGCGCGTGTCGTAAGAGGCGACTAAGGGATTGAAGTGTCAATAAACATTCTTTTATAGAAGATTGATGATGGACAGCAGCGTCATCATAGTAGACACATTACTGCGATCGGGCATTTACCTCCAAATAGTCAATAGGAGAGGCTTACGTCCAGCAGTGGACTGAGATAGGCTGATGATGATGTGATGTGAGATCTTCCACTATGACTTCATTAGAAATTTTTGGAATTGTGAGTACCTACTGGATGTCAGTATCTAGTAAATTTAAATAAATAACTTTTAATTGTGACCATGATTTTATATCATCTGTTATGTATCAAATGATTTACACCCCATAACTCAAAAGCAACGCTTCATTTTTTTTAACGAAATGGGATTTACGGGGTTTCGTTAAAAATAATACATGTATTTAGTATAACGACAGTGAACCAGTAGGTAAACTTTCCAATATATAGACAAAAACCTTTGAAATATCCGGAATATCTATGGCATTTAAAAATATTACTTGCATTTGGTACTTTAGTCCTCAGTAATGATTGTAAAAGCAGGCTACCATGAACACCGAAGTTCGTAAATTTCGAGGATTTGTCTCTGGCACTTCGACGAATGCGTCATTAGAGTGACAGAGAAAAACCCCCGGCGAACTTCGGTGTTCCCGGTAACAGGCCAGTGGTTCTGTAACAAATAGTGATGTGGCGTGGACTATACATTTACAGTCCGTAATATGAGATAATCCCTTTAATATAAGATAAGGCTCACCTGTAATCATCATGAGAGGAAGGATATTCTTCCGCTCCTTGCATGATGTGGTCTTCGCTGGACATGTACGACAGGTTGCACTCTTCCATCATACCCTAAAATATAAAATATACAATCTAGTGTGAACATGATTTCGTTTACATTCAACAACTTACTACCCGTATGTATGCAATTCAGTTTGGCGCTGATTTTGCGGTATAAAAACTTTCCTTTGTCAATAAACGCGAAAAAAAACTAGTGAAATAGACAGAGTTGTTTCAACATTTTGAATAGAGAAAAACAAAGAAATAATAATATTCACACTTTTTTATACAGCAAATCAGGTCTAATGTTTTGATAATTGTGTTCTTTTCTACGGCTTCAGAACATAGTCCCATCACAGAATTTTCTTTGGTCTTGCGACTGGCAATTTGTAGAATATACTTCATGCATACCTGAAGATTCCGTTTGAGAGCTTCACTGTAGCCGTGAGGGCTGGTCATCATCGGAGGACTCTGGGCCCCCATGAACCTGTTAAATTCATAATAAATGAGACATTGGCTCTTATAATTCAAAGAAAATTAAAAGAACAAAAAACAACTTTACTGATGAGAAATTTACAATTTAACACTTTTATCATTTTAAATGGTTGTAATAAAGAAATCAAAATATGAATAAAAAATTACCCCGGCCACTTCAGACCTCATCTTTTACGAATGATGATAAAATCATCACGATACTACAATTTACACGAGTGTATGGTGTACATGTGTACTATGTGAAGTGTCGAATTTTGATTATCAAAAGTCCAATTCGTCTGTAACAGTGGTCTGTGTTGATGTGTGTGTGTGTGAGACAGAAAGATAAATAGAATAAAATGGAAAGATAAAAAGTGAAAAAAGGCAAGCTTATGAGAAAAGAGAAAAAAGTTAGATAACATGCGACAAGAATGCACAAACAAAGCGTAAGAAGCCAAGACAGACAAGCGACTACAAAATCGGGGTATACGTGCTGATGACAAAATGGATTCAAGAGAAGATAAAGATTTCTACAATCTTACTTGGGTATCCAACGACGATCCTTGTTACAATTCATCTTACAACATGCATATCATAGAGACAAACATCATTATCATACTTAATTTTGTAATGGTAGTCGATAAAATTAAAAATATCAGAAATTACAATAGCAACATATGGATTAAAGCTAATATTAGACAAGTCACATAATACTGTGATGTTAAAATCTATAGCAAAACAATCGGTTATAGCTCTGCACTCTAGGAGTCTAATACTTTGACGTATATGCTTACAGTTCATCATTGTTATATTCAATTTTATAAATTTTCTATTCCTTTACAGTTTTTACTTCCTTTCTGAATCTGATACAAATATCAAAGTAATTTTTTTTGTTTGTTTTTGAATCTATCAATTAAAAATTACAACACCTTATTTTGGGATAAGTTTACTTTTGGTAAATTTAAAAGAAATGTGAGCACATACTGATATTATTATTGACTATTATATATTGGAACAATCACGTGTTTCTAGTAACATTCTAACATGACAAGTTGATTAATCTAAAGCTTTACAGTGATACACTTTACAAAATGGTCAGAACATCGAACTAGCCTTAAATCAAAAATTATCACAACTACTGTTTTAAATGATAATTTTCGATCTATTTATAATTCCACACGTAAACTTTTTGGACGCGATCGCCCAACGATTCGCACATTATAACATGAATACAGAGTTTAAAAGGACATACGGGTAGTACAAGATTTATTTTCATCTTAACAACATTTCGAAAAGTTTAAATTTACACTCAAAATCATTTCTTGTTAGCTTTTTTCAAAAGTACGGAAATCTTAAAGGATTCAGCAATTCGGATTATTGACCAATTGGGCAGAATAATCTGTTATTCAAATTCTAAAGGTTTTTTGTCTCTAATAGAAAATGGCTAATTAGAGTTAGTACTGAAAAAGAAGAATCACAGAATCTGAGGGTTTCAACTGCTAATCCATGGTTTTTTTGTATTGCTGATTAAAGGAGCTTTGAATATCAAATCCAGATATGGGTTTTTGCTTCAAAAATCAAAATATCACTTCCATCTTCTGTTGGACTCATCTCTTTCTGTTTATAAGGCGGGTCGCACCAATCACGCTTTGCAGAACTATCAACATTATCTAGCAGACCGCTTTGAAATTTTCCATTGATTTTAGCGACTGATTTGTCACTGAGTCGTGCGAACCACACTTGACAGGCCCATACAATAAATTTTAGCGTTTTAATGTTGACAGACGATTTGATGCAACCCACCTTAGTCTAACCCTTTAGCAAAATTGCTGAATCCGCGCAGAAAAAAGCTAGCCTACTCGTTCGTTGGACGGTCGCCGCTCGTCGCTCCCTTACTGTGCGTGCGGCGCGCCTGCGCCCGCGCCGGCGGGCGGCGGCGGCGCCGGCTCGTACTTGCGCGGGCGCCCTCGGCTCAGGTGCCGCCGCTTCACGAACTCCGCGTCGTCCACCATCCAGAATGACCCGAAGTCGTCCTCGTACCGCACGAAACATTTGTGCAACGACAGGTTCGTCCGGATCGCGTTCTACAAGTCAACCCGATTAGTAGCCGACATATCCAAAACCGATAAACACTTAATTAACAACGCTTCCATCGTTCGTAGAAACGACGATGGAAACGTTTTAGATCGTCGTGGAGAAACGATTGTCATGCAGGATGACCCCGGGATGAGGATGACGGGAGGTAGGTTAGGCAAGCGAGAAACTGTTACCACCGTTGCGCTGAAACCCACGAACACACACAAATAACGAGTCCTAAATACAGAAAATGTACATGACCTCACACATCGTAGCGATATAACCGATGATGATACTAAACTTCATATTTTGAAAACTGAGATAGATTTTATTGAACCGCAATAATTGACGAATGGAGAATTAGTATTCGTATCGATCGGTTATAAGTCTACTTACAATCATGATTCAAAAGTAACTACACAAAAATTACAATCCAAATCTGAAACGAGACCAAACGTTTATTTACACAACAAGAGTTAAGTATCTCTAGGTTAGATAGAAAATATTTAGAAGATTAAAATGTTAGAATCCAAAAATTGTAAAGTGTTCCCGATGTGATGGTGTTAATAGTGTCAGAAGTATGTATGTCGTAGATACTTGTGTATGTTGTGAGAAAAATATTTAAATAGTGTTTGTTTGTATAGTTACTATCATCAAATTACTAAATGTTTTTGGAAAACTTGAGAATATTATGTATTAATTATTTTTTTACGCGTAGCACATTAGCACGGGTAGCACAAAAAAATATAATATTCTTGTGTAAGTACAATATTTTTGGTGTATAAACAATTTTAACTATGTATTTTTAAATGTTTGTAACACGTTATACCCTTATATGGTGTTAAATATTGTTTTGGGATTGTTTTATCACGTTATACACTTTTATAGTGTAAATTTTTTGGGTATGTCTGAATGAGAACTCTTACGAGTATATTTATGTAAAATGTAAGATTTTCTAAATTAGTGTTAAAATTTTAAATGTAAGGTAGATCATGTTACATTTAGTGCAATTGGCAAGTTGTATTTAATTTGAGGAATATTTGTAGTCTTCATTGTCTTTAGTGTGTTTATTTTGCGTGCATGTATTATGAGTGTCATACACTCAATACGTGTATTGTTTGTATTTATATGATATTTTATAGGAATGTTGACATTGTCAGCCTTCTGATCTTATAACTTATAACAATTACATAAGGTGTCCTAGATTGAAATAGTGACAGTAGTGTAATGTAACGTCAAATTGCCCACGTTAGTGGTGGCTGCAGTAAGAATACATTTGTCATCACACAACTCTTGTCGCGTGGGTGTCGTAAGAGTCGACTAAGGGATTGAAATGTCGCTGACAATTCATTTATTGAAGAATGATGATGGGCAGCAGCAGCATCATAGTGGACTTTACTTGTGCATCAGTGATAGTGTCAGTGCATATTGTATTCGTATATCGTATAGCACAAGTCGATCATGTATTTATGTGTATAATATATATCAGTGATAAGTGTTACATATGAGAATGTCCTCATAACGGTCTATTTTATATCCTACAACTGTGTAAATAGCCACTCGTGGTTTTGTTTAGGTATACGTATTATAGTAGGTGAATTAATTAGTGTGCTAATAATGTTAGGTTGATAATGTAAGTGTATTTTGTATTCGTGTATCATGTGGCAGTGTAGCAAATGTAATAGTATTAACTATTATTTGTGTATCAATCGTACTACTCAATCGTATTTGTATATTTTATAATCATTGTAATGTTTGTATACATGTAAGTATATTGTATTCACATATCCCATATTGGAGTTAAGAGTAATCTTGTGATTTTGTGGTTATTCTGTGGTGTATTTGTGTAAATAATGTCAGTCATGTTCTTGTGCATGAAAGTAATAGTGCCAGGGTGGCGATTTTGGACTGGTAAGTGTCAAACCCCCTTATTCATAAACGTGTGCTAACGTCACAAGCCGCTAATAATTGTTTGTCCCTTTCGGTCTTAAAAATGTGTCCATAAGAGCAAAAGGGACAAACAATTAGTATCGACTTGTTAAGTTAGCAGACGTTTATGAATAAAGGTGTAAGTGTATGTATAGGTATTCCTGTATCCTCTGATAGGACGAGGGGATCCGTCATTTTATTTGTGTCAAGTATCAGAATGATAGTGCCAGGATGGCGTCTTTAGCTGGTAGGGGTAATAAGTGTTCATTGTTATCGTCTATGCTGTGGCAGTATAAGACCGTCATGTATTTATGTCAAATATGGTGATAGTGTCAGGGTGGTCAGTTTAAACTGGTAATTGTATAAGTGTATACTGTATTCGTGTATCCTGTGGCAGGGCGAGTTCATCTTATATTTGTATCAAATATCAGATTGTTAGTCCTCTAGATAGTTAGACCCTAACGGTGGTGATTTTAAGCTGGTAAATGTAGATTGTATTCGTGTATCCTGTGGCAGTCCAAGTTGGTCATGTATTTGTGTCAAATATGGTGACAGTGTGACGGGTGGCGATTTTAGATTCGTAAGTGTATTGTATTCATGTATCTTGTGGCAGTAAGAAACCGTAGTGTGAGTGTCTCAAATATCAGTCATAGTGTCAGAGTAGCGTTCAGACTTGTAAATGTATATGTTTATATTGTAATCGTGTATCTTGTGGCTGTAGGAGTTGGTGTAATGTATTTGAGTCAAACGTCAGGATGATGTTTTTCAGCAGTTGAGATAAGTGTATATTGTATTCGTGTAACCTGTGTCAGAACAAATATGATGATAGTGTCAGGGTGGTGTTTTAGACTGGTAAATGTACATCTATCGTGTTTGTGTCAAATATCAGTCATAGTGTTACAGAAGCGTTTTCAGACTTGTAAATGTATACGTTTATAATGTAATCGTGTATCCTGTGGCAGTAGGAGTTGGTGTAATGTAAAAGAGTTAAATGCCTGGATGGCGTTTTTAGGCAGTTGAGATAAGTGTATATTGTATTCGTGTATCCCGTTCGTGTAAAGAGTCGGTCGTCCCTGGCGGGCCCGTACCCCTGGTGCAGCGGCGGCGGCGCGTGCGCAGCGCGTTGCGGCCGGCGCTTGTAGAACTCCACCTCATCCACCGTCCAGACCGCTCCCTTCACGTTCTCCACACGCATGAAGCATTTGTGCAGCGAGAGGTTGTGACGCACTGCGTTCTGTTGTACTATACTAGTCTTTATTTGGTCGAGGATTAAGGCTAGGGCGCTTTATTGATTGGAGATCGTGTTTTGTTTTTAACAAAGCAATGCGGATGTGTGGCAAATTTTGTCTTTTTAGTTTATATCATTTAAATTTTGGAGCTCAGATCATTAAAGCACCGTTGTAAATATGTATTACAATGTATAATTGTAATAAAATACAGTACACACAATTACGTTAATATTTTATATTCATGTTCACCAAAATCTTTTGTTATTTGTATCTTATTTAGGTAAATTTGTTGCACGTAACATAAGATTTTGATGAATATAAATACATACACATAATACTTACGTAAAAAATACTACAAATACCTGTTGTCCCTAATCGTCAGGAATTATTAATAATATTAGTTCGTTTAATTACAACATTATAACAAAATTAAACAATTCATTACTCAATTACACAATTACTTTAACACATTTCTCTAAATCAATTACTTTCTTTAAATTTTGCTTTTCGCTATTGTTATATTTATGTATGTTATTAAACAGGAAATCTAGAACGTACCTTCCATGTGGCAGCATTGCGACGGAAGTAACAGAAGGTTGTCTGGAACCAATTGTAGATCTCGTTGAGGGTCAGCTGCTTATCTGGAGACTCGATTATGGCCTGAAAACATTATTTTTTGTTTAAATTCATAGTAAACGAAACTTATTTTAGAGTAACACTCATGGCTCTAAATTGCAACCTTGTGGCACACCTGCATGAAATTACGAAGAAATCCAAATGTATAATGGCAATTAAACGTTAGACTATTTTATAAGTAATTTCTTTAAAAAAATTAGTGTAGAATCCCGCGAAATATAATTACGAATTTAGTAAAATAATCAATGTTATTTCATTTCAAATGCTTATAGAAGTACAAACCTGTCGAATGAGCGAAGCGTATGTGAATGGAGGTCGGACGTCTGCGCTCTTATAAAATTCACGGTTACGCTGAATTTCTGCAAAACAGGAATTAAATTTAATTAATAGAAGGTAGACGATAAAATTAAGTATATATTGGAACTTGGAACTATACCTAAATTAATTCTTAAATGTGTGATTTCAAATGAATAATAAAACTCAAAATAAAAAAGCTGCAATGTACTAACAATTCTAAGTAAATCTGTCAACAAATTTAAATCAGTGCAGAGCATAATAATTATCTAATGCCTTGCTACACTTCTCCTTCTCAGATTTTATTCTAAAGCTTACTTCATTAGTAAGTCAATGTTCTATTAGTGAAAACAATTGAAACAGAAAATTTAAGCATCACAGCTGTTTTAAAACAGAACACTAAATAAATAATGATTACCTAAAGACTGAAATTGTAACACTGTTTTACCTTGTTGCACATCTAATCCGGCTCTTTCGAGCATATATGGAAGACCTTGTAGACAAAAACGTAAAACGTTCAATACAAGTATATTATACCAGGGGACTATCTCTCAAAATCTTACATGTAGCTACCAGGGGAAATCCTTATCTAATTGATGATTTTAAAAAGAGACTTTCATTTTTGATACAATGTTTTGAGAAACGGAGTTCGGACTTAAAAATGAATAGCAAAGGTATAATTAAGGTACTACGGCGTCAGATTTACTATTCATTCTTCATTCTTTTTGAAACCTGACTTCACAATCCTCGGATAAATATATCCGATACATAGAATTATCAGTATCCATTTCCCCATATAAAAGAAAAGGACAGCTAAAATTTCATCATATTCATAGAGTCTGGCTAACGAAAGCTGAGAATGAGTTTTTTACGGAACTTTTCATATGGCATCACAAGCTGAATTGTCAAACGTCATGTTCTGCCTTTCGTTCGACTTGACACCCATTGCTCGCTTTCCACAATTGCAACGTTTTAAGGTGTTTATGATGAAAAATACTAAGAAAACTAATGTTCGTAAGCTGCTGCGTACTGTAATAAGTAAATATAAAGAAAAACAAGAGGAGAAAATCATCGCTTAAAAGGAAAAAACATGAGTGTTTACACACGATATCGGTGTTCCTAGGTTAGTACGTAGTACCATTTTGATACTTACCTTTATTCAATAAATTTTCTTGTACTCATTATCTAATATACTATCGACTATAATAGATTTAAGTTTGTATTTATGTTAGGTTGATTTAAAATGGTCATTTGTTTTTTTTTACCAGAAGGTCTGGGAGAGGTTGAAGGAGTTAACGCTGTCAAAAATACGGTAGAAAAGTTATGCGAGTTGGAGAAGCCTCAGATTGGAAATCAATGACTGACCATGTCATTCATGTGGAAGATAAGTACAGCGAAAGAGACAATGTCATAAAAACTGCATTAGATGATCTATTATGGTGCATTTTTTAGGCTCTAGTGTGAGAAGTGGGTCATTTTAAGTCAGGTTCAAAACTTCGAAAGGCCATCTGTACTAAAAAACGTCGTACGAGACACGTGCAATAACGAAATTCGTAACTTGTGTCGATTTAAAACAGTCGGTCGTGTTTTAAAAAATCGCCACTCGTTTAGAATTTCACGTTTTTCGCACTTGTGTCGTAATGAACAATTTTATAGGTAGTTTTAATCATGATTGATTACACCCATTCTGCGATGATACAATTTACAAATCGTTACTAATATTACCTATACCTATGTATAGACATATAATAGTGTTATATCCAAGTGTGAAAATCACTCTGTTTTTCGGCCATATTATGGTATAAAGATTATAATGATATGAAGAGCTGAAAAACATATCAAATTTTAAGCCAATCTGTTTAGTTATTTTCAAGTTATATCATAGGTTCGACACATTACCAAGCTAGTTTTAACTTTTTACATACATATGTATGTAAAAAGTTAAAACTAACCACAAAATAGGTACATATTATGTATGTAAAAAATTAAAACTAACTTGGTGTTGTCGAATCTATGATATAACTTGAAAATAACTAAATAGATTTGCTTAAAATTTGATATGGGATCCATTTAATAACATGGGTCATCAATGTCATCATTTAGAGTAGTAGGTACCTACAATAACTACATCATATTTATTGCATTGTGTCATGCAGACAAAGTTGCATGGAACAGCTACGTTATGTACATATATATATAATATATTAATTTGGATTGTAATACATACAGGTATATTAACAAAATAATTTTAAGTTTTAAATATATTACAAGTATCAAGACTGATTTTCGGGGTGCAACCCAGTGATACCATACTCTATATTTTATTAATTTGCCGCCATTTCTCATTCTCAGCTTTCGTTAGCCAGACTCTATCAGCCATGAGGGATGGTGAAACAAGCCCTTAGTAGCTAATAAAACTAAAAATCTTTATTTCCACTGCCATAAATCTAAAACATGCTCTTCACTCTTCTGGCATTGTACCAAGGATGCTGGCGGCTTTTCCTCGCTGTATCACAATGATATGCTGTGCAAAGAAGCTCCAGCCCCTCGATTTCGAGTTACATCAAACAAAGGAAACATGTAGAAACTTACCACCAGCAATGGCCACACCGGATTTGTCGGAGACGCGGCGACGCACTGGTCCAGGCGATGTGCCTTCATTTGGGGCTCCTGAAATTTTATGATACTCAAATAGTAATTAATTATGTTCTAATTGAATTGATGTTCTAGCACCGTTGTTGTGCCGTGCACGGAGCGTATCAACTCCGGCATAATATCCTCGCCAACAATGCTTGACGACGTGCATGGCACGCTACGGGTATGGTCGGTGATGGAATGGGCTAATGGGCGTTTTTGCTTAGCCAATGTCAATAAAAGATTAAACATGTAAAATAATTCATTGTGAAGGTGTCCCGTGGAAAATTAAAGTAGGAAGGGTAAGGCCTACTCACCGTGTGAGTGTTTAGGCTGATGATGGCTAGAATCCCTGGCAGCGTGGAGGTGTCTCATCATGGCAGCGAGGCGATCCCTCTCCCGACGGAGTTGGAGCTCTAGTTGCGCAACCACTTGCATCTGGACGCGCGCCTGCGCAGCCGATCTGTCGTCCAGTGTGTGCGCTGCTTCCAAGTGTCTGGCGATTGATGTTATTTATTTAAGGGCTGATTTTTCAATCCCCAAATAATCCTACCTATCCGTTAGCTAAAATTATCACCATCCTTTTCTAAAATCATCAGTCAAAAAATGACAGGGCTAACATTTATTTGACTGGAGATTGAAAAATCAGTCCTAAATTTTACTGGACAAAAGTAAAAGTAAGTTGCCATGAGGCAATCTCTACCAGTCAGCCTTAAGGCAAAGCAGAGAGATTGTGGGCTGCAGGTGTTATGTTTATTATTATTTTTTTATTTTATTTATTAGGATATAATACTAACTACATACATTTTTTATGATAGTATCGTAAAATCACATTGGTTTGTCTCGATACCTCATTCCGCAGTAGGTACTTAACTTATAATCTTATAAAACGTGTAGTACAAAAATTTTGGTAATAGGTAACAAATGTTAACCGCGTGCCGAAGAATGTGCAATAGCTTGTACAAAGTAACACTCAGCGTGAATGCTCCGACGTCAAAAATGGAGAGCTTAATTCCCAGAGTCCAATAATGCTGTACGATCCGAGTATTTTACAGGTAGTTTTAAATTGTATAATTCCAGACCGGGCGTTTAGGTGAATTGTTCTCTTGATGATTACGAGGTTAAGGTTATATTAGAAGCCTTCCTAAACAGGTAACTTTATTAATGCATGATTAAAAATCTGAAGTAGCGTTTTTGCTAATATGGTAGGTAACAAGATTTAATAAAGCTCATCCCATCGTAATAATTGAATTTTCATTACGAGTACTATCGATAGTATCAAATTCAAATTCAAATCTTTATTGCATAATCATGTTGTTACATATATAAGGTGTTAAAGTCAATGGAACAGGTACAGAAACAATTCACTTAATTTAAAAAATAACAGCCGTAAGAAACAAAATATCAGGTGCCATGGATGGAGAAGAGATAATCTATTATAAAGTAATTATTTAATTAGGTACGCCTGGTTATCTGATTCCTTAAAGTTGTTACAGTTATCCTCAATAAGAGAGGTTCTAAACCACTTACTTGAGGAACGCCTGGTAGTCATCAGCCAAAGCGTCGCAGCCAGGCCATTTGCACACTCCACGTCCGAATAGAGGATGCTCTTCCATCTCGCTTCCCCACAGCATAAGACCTATATGGATATGGATCTACTTTAATAATTATTCTTATGATTACTCTTCAGAATTCTTGAGAGGTTTGCTTTATATTCAAAATCAAAGCCTGTGTGAAAGTGATTCTTTATTCACATTGGAACGGCAACAAACTCTTTTGAATGGTCTAAGTTAAATATAAAATTAAAACTACTTCCGGTTCTAACCCTATACCAACACGAGAAGAACCGGTAAGAAACTTGGCGGGGCACGTTTTATCAAATAATCATTGGTATTTCTTTCTACGTAGTGAACGAGCGAATATTAACAAAAAAAACATTACATTTTTGAGTACATGCCTTGTGCTTAGATTTACAAAAGGCCTCTGAGACAACTGTAGTCATATTTTTCTATTTTGTAAGGCAAATTCATCATGACCAGGCAAAAAAATAAAAATAAAAACATTCATTGACATTGTTGCCATCGCCGGGTGAGATGTCATTATCAGGATTAGAACCCTGGTGGCCGTTCTGCTTTACAGGTGATGATACTACCGACTGATCTCCGGAGGTCGTGAAAACTTTAAGCCACACACTTTGCAGGTAAAGGTTTTCTGACTCACCCCAGTCACCCCCTTATTCATAAACGTCTAACTTAACAAGCTGCTAAGTATTGGTTGTCCCTTTCGGTCTCATAGACATATTGATAAGACCGAAGGAACACACAATATTTAGCGGCTTACTAAGTTCGAAGATGATTATGAATAAGGGGGTCAGACATGAATGCTGGCTGCACAAAAGCCAATTAATCGAGAGGTTCCAGAGCACAAACCTGGGGGAGCATTAGGCGGCACGGAGAGAGGCCCGTGCATGAGGTATTGGCGCTGCACTGCCTGCAATTGCTGCACCAGCTGCTGTTGTTGCGCGCCGAGCTGCTGCTGAAGGGAACCTGAGGATATGAGAGTATTTTTACCATCATATCTTATTAGTGATGCCCTTGGATACACTTCGACCCTTTGGGATCTTTTGGAATCTGTCGGGTATTAGTTTCATCCAGTCCGGTCTTCCGTTTTCAAAAACTTTTGAATGTGGCGTCAACCAATTCTTTCACGAATGACTCATGCCATCAGCACTAAAGTTAATAGATGGGCAACATATGTAGGAAATAGTGAGTAGAGTAGTAATGTGCGATTATCAGCAATGACTGAATGCATGCGAACAACGTTCTCTCGTGACAATCTTTCTTGAGGTAGAATGCCTAAACGAGTGCCTACTCGTTTAGGCATTCTACCTTATATTATAGGATTACCAGAAGTAGTCAATAATTTTCTTCTTAATTCGTTGTCTCATGATTAATCTGAGTAGTTTTTTATGGTTAGTATGTACTTAATACAAAATTACCCATTATGCTTACAAGAACAGCGACAAACGGTCGCGTCTTCAAGTCTATCGCATAGATAGGTACTAAGAAAAACGAGAGAAAGAGATCCACTCTTCATCATGTTTAAAATCACGTCAATAGTCTTACATGTCAGTCGGAATCATAATAGGTACTACGAGTATAAACTAGACATAGTGAACTAGACCTATTATGATTCCGACTCATTACCAGACATTGCTTGTATAAATTCATAGTACGAATAAAATATTCACCAGGAGAAGCATCAGGAGGCGGCAGATGCGATTGGGAAAGCAGGTTCAGGTTGATCTGATCCTGCAGCCGGGATTGCTCCAACTGACGCTTAGCAGCCTCCGAAGATAGGTGCTGTATTAGAAAAATTACCTATTATAGACATGTTGGTTTTATAATTCTTATAATTAACACGCTTGTGAATTCGGAGATAGTCAAATCGGCAATAGATTTTGTGACACTAGCAAAAGAGGCCCATGGTACCACTATATTGCCTGAGGGACTTTTGGGAAATATACTCTGAGGGTAGTGTCAGTTCTTCAATCGTTGTAGAGGAGCTTACATTGGCTGATACAAATACATATCTTCTTCCCTCATGATAGTTGGTATTTAATCGTAAACACTCACTCTCAAAATAAAATTTCAAGAAACCTTGAAGATAGAGACTTTCAAGGACTACCAGCTAAAAATCAATGGTTGTCTAATAAACGGAGACTATTTTTGTGTATCGTTAGGAGAGGTTGAAGTCGTTTTTTGCCTTAGTACAGTCAAGTTTATGAATTTTTCACAAGTTTAATGAATTAATAAGGTGAAGAAATATGTACATTTATATTTTTGATAAACAACTTTAGTTATTTAATTTGTTCCGCCGTTTGCCTAAATTTTCAGAATAGGTACTTACTAAAATGGGTAGCTAAAGTTCAGCATGCCAAGAAGGTTGGGCTAAGGGCTTCACATAATGTGAGCTCACCTGCTTCTGCATATGGTGCTGATGGAACAACCGCTGCTTCATCAGAGCCTGGAGCTGCGAGTGCTGATCTAGCAGCTGCATGGCCAGCAGGTCTGGTGCGACCAGCGGGAGCGGGGAGCGAGCGCCGGCAGCGCTGCCCGCTGGTGACACTGGTGCGGGGGAGGAGTGGGCAGAGCCCGCCGTTGGAGACGCAGGGGCTGATGCCTGCAATATTCTTTTTTGTTAGCCATTCCTCTTGTTGTTGTTGTATTTTGGCCATTTTTTCCGCAACTCAACATCAAACGTGCCTATTTTTCGTGGTCCCAACGCTAGCCCATTACTTGTTGGGGACTTCACATACACCCTTGAATTTCTCCGCAGATGTATGAATGTTTTCCTTCACCGATGTTTTCCTCTTTATTGAGTAATGCATGACTTCCGCTCTAAAGCAGGCACGGGTGTGGACATGGGAAAAATGGTCTGGCCAACTTAGTGTCTTTCAACCGTCGTCGCCTAGTAAACTCCCGCGTAGCTTTGACGACGTTTGAAAAACGTATTTATATAAACTCGCCTCGAAGAATGCGCCTTGCTAGAGGTATGCTACCAAACTACAGATATTTTGGCAGTAGGTCAGCCTCCATAGCCTTGTCACCCTGCCTACGAAGCTGGAGGTTCCGGGTTCGCATCCCGGCGAGGACATTATTTGTGTATTTATTTATTACAAATAGTTGTTCCTTGGTCGACGGTCGTGGCTGTCTATGTATTTAAGTATCGACATGTATTTATCTATTAAATCTTCTCAAGATATTTATTTATTTATTATTATTTATAGTTGCCAGAGCAAAAGACCTAGAGCTTATAAAGGGCGACTATTAGTTAGTAAGTGCTAAGTTTGAAAGTGGTGATACATAGTTTGTACGTAGCTACTTCACCGATTTCTCTAGTTTTAGCAAGAGCAAGTCTATGTAATGATGGTCAGGTAGCTTCCAACTAATATACTCGTATACGGAGGTCCAAAGCTTGTGGCTGAATGATGAGGATTTATGTCTACTGAGAGATGCGTTCATGTTCTGTGAAATAAATGACAAAGTTGCGTAATTTTCGAAAAGTATTTATGAGATCCTGAATCATCAGTTTTCCTAGATTAGAAATCAGTCACCTCTGGATGAGTAGCCAAGATGGTAATCGCTAACAATCGTGAATCGTAAACAAAAAACAACGAACTGTCTTTGTCTCATAATAAAGAGTGACACAGATTAGAAAACTACGATACCCTACCGATCATTAGGACTTGTCCATTTATCACGTCATACAATTTTGGCTTATTTTAGATTTTTACCATCCCCCATGATGATACTTGGTGATATTTTCAGGCCCCTCCCCCCCCCTTAGCCAATATGACGTGTATTTTTTTGCAACTGAAGTAGTCCTTTTAATAACACTTCAATTTACGTACTTTATGAAGCACACGCGATGGGAAAAAACTACGAGGTAAATATCCGCTTTGTTTTAAAACTCAGTTCAGGATTTGACATCTGGTTATGTCTTAAAAAAAGTATGCTGTGCAGCAGAGTGTCAAAAAATTACACGTGATTTGTCCGATGACCCCCCGACCCTTATGGTGATAATTGGTGATTTTTTTGACCCCCCCTCCCCCTATACAGTATGCCGTGATTAATGGACAAGCCCTTAGCGATTGGCAACTTGGCTAGGCACTCAGGCAAGAGTCGAATGGAAAGACAGATAGGCTACGTACCCGCGCGAGAGCGAGAGGCTCATGGTCTCTGGGGGGCGAGGCGCGGCGCGGGGGCGAGCTGCGCCGGCGCCGCCGCGCTTCGCCGCCCCACCTGCCGGACTCCTCTCTGCGAACAATTCTCGGTTGAGACGTTATGAAGGATAGACGGCCAATTGGGATGATGACTGTAGTTAAAATAAATTATTTAATATTATGCACGACATAATACACGAAGAAATTATTACTAACATGTAGATTGCAGTAATTTTTGTGCAGAACTTCTATTTAATAAGTTGAAAAGAACTTAAAAGAGTAGGTCATTTGGCAGTACTCAAACGTGACGTCACTTTTGAGTATTTCATATAAAATTCCATAGTGGTGATCGTTTTGATAGTTCGAAAAAAGATGCTGATTTGACTTGCCAGTCATCATGCCTATTCCACTCTAGTATGAAATGTGTGGCCGTGTGGTGACGGGAATAAGAATACATGTGTCACTACCCTAACTCTTCCTGTGGATGTCGTAAGAGTTGACGAAGGGATTTGAAGTGTCCCTGGCCATGTATTTAGTGAAGATTGATGATGGGCAGCAACATCATCATAGTGGAGTGGACACATTGCTGCGATTGCCAACCCGCTTGGCCAGCGTGGCGATTATGGGCATTTGCCTCCTAATGCGTCCATACGCTTTGGTAATAGGAGAGGCCTTTGTCCAGCAGTAGAATGATTAAGGCTGATGATGTGTGTAATGTAAGTGACCAATTTATTGCGTATTTATTTATTGATCGTCCAAAAATTACTGTTATTATTTGTAATTACATATAACATAACGCTGACACTTGGATCATAAGTAAATAAATTGACGATAAAATGGTCACTTACATGAATTTACCCAGATGGTTTGACGGCATTAAGGATAGGCAAACTAAGATGTACACTGAGGAAATGAGATCAGAAAATAGTAAAGGGAAATGACGTGTGACAGGAACCTATTGGAGGAAAACTATAGTAATAATATTGCAAGGAACTTAAAAGTTGTCAAGAAGGAAAATCGAAAAACAGCAAAGGTGACGACCAATTGGGTCTCCCATCTCGTGCACAGTTTATTTGTCATACACGATCTTAGCTGTGTCGTTCAGTAGGTTTTTCTTTTGGTTGAGGAGGCTTCTGTAAGTTAGGCGATTTCAGTGATGATACCAGTCCTAAGGGTAGCCAGTTTAAATGAACTTTTTAGCGGTAGCTTTTAGTAATTGGGCTGAATGATGACTTACCTGTCCAAACAGCGGTCCAGCTCGAAAGAGTTTAGTAGCGGCGGCTTCGCGGCGCCCGCGGTCGAGTTCAATGCCGGCTCGGGACCCTGAGACAAACAGACGAACATCTCATAAAAGTGCGTTCAAACTGAAAGAGCATTCGCTGGTCTAACCTCCCACTCTACGAAATTCGATCGGTACACAAAACGTGATTGGTTGATTTCGTAGAACGGGCGCTAGAACAGCGAATGCTCTTTTAGTTTAAACGCACCTTAAGAAGGCTCAAAGTCACCTATAGGGCAATGGATTGGACAGGGGCTGGATTTAAAGGTTGAGAGGCTTCGGGGCAACAAAGGAGTGGCCCCCTGGCCCCCAATTATTTTCCAAATGAAGTAGGCAAGTTTTTTCAGGCTAGGTTTTCAATAAATATGTGGAAACAAGTATAGATTATTTTATTATTTAACAAACATATAAATAAAGGGGCAAAGAGCTTTTGGCGGTTACAAGAAAAATAAAGAAAACTCACACTAGCCACTTGCAAACGTAGAACAGCGAAAGAAATTCTATAAGTGAAAACAGCGTAAAAGTTTTTTTACTAGTGTTTACTAAATGGGATTTGAAAAAAAAATCTAAATTCTATTGTGGGGGGTCTTTCGTGGAGGCCCCGGGCGTACAAGAATTATGAACCTATTATTATCGTGTGATGTAAAGCTCGCGCCCCTTGGATTTGGCTTTATTTTCAGACTTGACTTTATTTGACAATGTCTTATTTGCCGCCCTTAATACTTAATGTACATACTATTTCATTGCCACATTTGTTACAGTCATAGATAAAATTGATACAAAATGCTGGATATAAAACGTATTAAATAGAAGGGCAAAGAGTACGATTTTGTACCGATTGGCGTAGAAACTTTAGGTTCATGGGGCCCCAGCGCCCGAAAATTGTTTGCTGAGATCGCGAAACTGGTTGACGTAACTAAACACCGAAGAGCTGGCGACTTCCTCGCACAACGCATCAGTATTGCGATACAGCAAGGAAATGCCGCCAGCATCCTCGGTACAATGCCACAAGGGCCAATCTTAGAGGTTAGGTTAAGTAGATTAGTTAGATATGATCTATGTACATAAATTGTAGTTTTGAAAATAAATGCTGGATTGGCTTGTAAGAAGGACAGGCCTATCTATTCTAAAGTTTCTAAACACCAAACACTGACTTCTGAACCCTCAGTAATGCGAAACATGATGTCATGGCTTTGTTTACATTATTTAATTTACACAATACGTCATGTAGTATTATAAACATTGGTAACACTATAATATAGTTATTTGTCTAAGCTTATACAGCGTGCAAAAACTTGCTTGTTTGTTCCGAGATAACACGTTTTTGTTTGTTACGCCTACTTTAAGTTGTACCTAGATGTCTAGACTAGGAACCTAGAAATAGATTTGAAGTAAGTTAATCATCATCAGGCTAGCAGTCCACTGCTGGAAGCTGGCCTCTCCTTATTAATACGTATGCCAACTATTGACGCATTAAGGTGCATTCAGACCAAACGAGCATTCGTTAATTCTATCCCCCACCCTACGAAATCAACGAATCACGATCGAATTTCGTAGAGTGGGGGATGGAAAAATGTTAGTACGTCAGTTAATAATATTGTGTCTTAAAACTTATTTTTTTGGCGGCAAGTGTGGTGAAAAACATTGTATGCATCACGGTTAGTAAGCGGAATACTAACTCAAATCATTAAGAGCCCTCCGCCTACGGCATTGAGCTTCTAACACTCTCGCGTTAGTAATTCCGTACTTACCTCCCTTGATGCACAATGTAGGTACTATTCTTATTGCCTTTATCACACGGCAGACGGGAGTAGGTAAGTTAATGTTACCATGTATATGTGCCAAACAGGTATACAAGCTGATTTGTCTCATGTGGGTTCTCAACTCGTAACAAACAGGAGAAGTAATTTGTAAAAAAACATTTTTAAGAACACTTTACTCGTATATGGCGGCTATTAGGATTGTGCAAAAAAGTATGGAAATTTCGTGCCACTTTTTAGGGTTCCGTAGCCAAAATGACAAAAACGGAACCCTTATATTTCGCCATGTCCGTCAGTCCGCAGCATAGCTCAGTGGCCGTTAATACTAGAAATCTGCAATTTGGTATAGGTATATATATTAATCATGCCAACAAAGTGGTACAATAAAAAATAGAAAAAAAAATTTTTTTTCGGTTACCTCCCCAACGGGTGAAGTGGGGATGATTTTTTTTAGTTGATGTAATCCTATATCTTTGAATAGGTCTCTTAAAAAAAAGGGCCTTTAAAGAAAGTTTTTTTCTAAGAGATAATCGCTCCAGAAGAAAAACAATTGTGTCCCCCCCTTTAACTTTTGATCCGTAGGTCCAAAAAATATGAAAAAAATCATGAATAGTGGGCTTATAGAGTACTTTAAAATAATTACTTTAAATTTTGAAAAGAATCGCCGTTTATGAATAACTACGGAACCCTACACTGAGCCGACATGCTCTTGGCCGGTTTTTTTTATTATAATTATGCTTATATCCAACAATTCGCTATGCGCGGAGACTACGCGGCAGGTCCAGACGGAGACTAAACGACTGACAAGAGATCTCGCTAAATCGTGATAGTTGGAAGGCAAGAGGAGACCTTTACCTAGCCGTGCGATAACTGGGATACTCTTAACGGTTTCATAATATAATAAGATTGAAGTAAGACAAAATTCAATTCAATCTCTTTAACGTAAAACACACATGTCAATGATCAAATATACTAAATAATAAAAACCCATAAAAATCAAAAACGTTATTGTACATCAATTTCAAATTAAAGAAAAAAACAAGAATAACAATCAATAATAATTAAATTAATTAAAAATGTCACAACAGGACAGTGACAGGAATATTCTAATTGAGTAACTACATCGTATCCACCCAGGCGATAACATTCGCAATTGAATTTTGAACCAATAGTGCAAACGATATTATATAATAGAATTTCTTTTGTTTGAGATCTTTTAATAAGCCTCTCGGTGGTTAGAGGAATAGGGTTATCTATTGCCACTTTGCCCGTTATTGGGACAAGTGAACACCCTGTATGTGGAGGTAAAAAACTAGCACATGTTATTGTTACGGCACTTGCTGTATAAACACGATATGACCTCACCGCTAGATATTACAAACGACAACATTCGATACCTACTTCAAAAACCAATCGGTTTTATTAACAGAGTTCAAAAAAGTATGAGATTCTCAATTCAATAAATTATTTACTGTGTATTACTCGTTATCTGCGAAAGTCGTAAACCGATTTTAATTTTTTTTTATCCAACGGTATGACTCCAAAATGGTCCCGTTGGTACTAAGTCGCTGTTTAATTTGTGTTTATTGGGTTATTATTTAGTTGAATAAAGTCAACGATACACTTGAGAAGTTTTTGTGAAACAAATTAAATAAATAAATAAATACAGTAAAAGTACATACCAGGATGCTTAGCCAAGTTGCCAATCGCTAGCGCTTAGTAGCGTATCGTAGTTTTCCCTCTCGGTCACTCTTTCTTATTACTGCGACAACGACAGTGCGCTGCCTTTCGTTTACGATTGACGATTAAGCGTTAGCGATTGGCAACTTGTCTAAGCACCCTGGTACCAGTTTTGTTACCGCCTGTATTATTATTAAAGCCAGTTTTATTTCCTTAACAACTACTTACAGAGTATTTAATATTATGTTTTATTTAAAGTTGTTAGGAATCCCATTTATTGGGTAAAGGCCTTTACCGCCTGTATAAGGAATTATTATTCAATAAATAAATATCTTGGGACATCTTACACAAATCGACCTAGTCCCACGGTAAGCTCAATTAAGGCTTGTATTGTATAGCAATGTACCGAGGAGAAGTTTCATAAGTTGCGAAACCTCCTTAGAGAATATTCTTCTACTCTCTTTCTACTAAGCGTTAGCGATTGGCAACTTGACTAAGCATACTGGTATCAGTGTTTTTTATCGCGAAATGACGTGATCACCAATATTTTTGCTACACCCTGTTTAATATTTAAAAAAACATGTCAGAAACAACTAGGTATATTATAATTTGAAACCCTTGTTTTCGTTTTACTTTTTAAATTATAAATAAATCGTGTAAAAATCCAAGTAAAATCACGTGTTATTGACATGTGATATATACAAATGTAAACAAATTGTTGCTTAGTAAGTGTTTATACTTGAAGCAAACACGATACGTTTGTGAGCACGTTTGGCTGTAGATAGTTTGTGTGTATGTGGCTTAAGTAAATACAGCGATTCTGGTGATGTAATCTTATTTTATTTTCTTTATTGGGAGGGACAGATAACAGAACATCAACGTAGGTACACACTTATATATAGACTTAAATTATGGATGCTACTACTACATTTAAGGCGGCAAAATCGTACTCACAGAATTAGATTTGAATAGAAAAAACAAGTTCATTCATTTGTATGGCGGCCGAGCGTGTCAGATTTTGTACTGAAGTTGTTACTTGCCTATGCTTTTAAATATATCTCAGGCCCTTGTTTTTGTGTTGTTGCATTTAATATTACTTAAGGAGGCATTATTAATGTTTTTCTTCACTTCAACTTACAAAATTTGACGCCCGAAAGCTGCAAGCTGCGTTTAAAGACGGACAACTCAGTAGATTTTACTGAGTTCGTTTGACACGCTAAGTAGATACGTTTGCTTGATCTATGGTATATTATGACATCTGTGATCGTACTCATTTAATAAAAATGAGTACGATTTTGTACCTAGTAACTTTACGTTTATGAGGCATTATTTAAATAAATAGATAGTAATATAATTCCTAAACGAGACGGATTATCATTGTGATACCTGTAATGTATCTAATTATCAGTATTATACAACATATTTACAGTATACAATAGTGTTGCATGAAAATTGTTGTATCAATTATTTTTGGTATACCGTTTGGCGTGGAAACTTTAGGTTCATGGGACCCCAACGCAAGCAAATTGTTTGCTGAAATCGTGAAACGTCTGGTTTACGTAACTAAAGACCGAAGAGCTGGCGATTTCCTCACACAACGCATCAGCATTGTGATTCAGTAAGGAAATGCTGCCATAAATTGTATATTTATGTATATAAATTGTACTTATAAAGCCTACGCTCTAAAACAACTTATACTTGCAATCAAATTCAATATATTTTATCAAATGAAAACACAGAAAATATTATTGTGTAAACATTAAGAACTTACGAGTAAGTAATTGGAAAACGCGAAGTAGGTAGTAATGAACTTGCTTGTGAGTATAAATAAGTAAAAAATTCGCCAGCAGATTCTAGCGACCCGCCCAGTTTTAACAGCAGTACTTACCTATTGTACTTTGCATGGGTAGAATACTGGTATTAAAACTATCTTTTTGAATCACTATCTATAAAAAAA
The DNA here is from genome assembly GCA_025490895.1 of Thaumatotibia leucotreta. NCBI lineage: Eukaryota > Metazoa > Arthropoda > Insecta > Lepidoptera > Tortricidae > Thaumatotibia > Thaumatotibia leucotreta. Next base: position 26,842 of record JALPQI010016384.1, read on the forward strand.
CTCATTAAAAAGCGAAGCGTAGTTATAAAGATTTAAGCAGGCATAGGGATATAGTACCCGGAAAGACGGGTCACATCACTCACTGAGTGGATCCCACACGATGGCGAACGGAGCAGAGGCAGACCGAAAAGGAGATGGCGGGACGACTTGAACGCATTCTGCGGAGAATGGTGGGAACTTGCCAGCAATAGGACGGCATGGAAAATGAAAGGGGAGGCCCAGCAGTGGGACACATTAACAGGCTATTAAAAATAAAGGGATATAGAGACAGAGAAAACGACTTTGTTTTACATAACTATGTAGTGACATTAAGATATCCAGACACTAAAAAGGTATCGATTTTTATCATGTTTTTATCAAACAATTTTCGCTGCTCATTCTCAACAAGCGAGGACAAAGTACCCGATGTTATTATTTGCCCAAGCAAACCTCCATTGTTGTTTCTGTATAAATAAAAATAATTTAAATTCAATCGTTTACATTTATGTTATGTTTGTTTGGCCGGGGAAAAACATAACAGTGGCCGAGTATTGCGAGTAAGTAAACAATTTGAAGAAAGGATTCGTTATTTGTGTATAATTGTGTATTGAAGCGACTTTTATTTATGGTTTAAGTTCAAAGTTCTGACGATTTCTTCGGTTTTATATGGATACAATTTTCCTTCAGTTACAGTTGTTACTAGTAATTAAAAGTACCTAAAATGAAGTATTGGGTACTTATAAGTATCCTAAGCGAGAGCATAAATAAAACTGATTTATGGTTTCGTAGTAATCTAGAAATTCGTATACACTTTCGGTTAAAGGTTACGGGTCGGATTTGATTTTTCATTGAAAATACACTGATTTCAAATAGATTTTTAAATTGTTAAAGGATAAATAGAATCCAATGAAACATCAAAATGTATTGAAACTTTCCTGAAATTTCCATCGAATATTTGTTGTCCGATAACTCAAGACCAAGTAATGATTAAAAAGCCTCTTCCATACATTTTTGGTAGTGTTTTTAACCTTAAAAATGTTGCCTGTATAAATCTATCTAACGATTTTTTTTTGGATTGTATGATTCATTCAAGATTATTACCCTATAATCTCATGTTAAAAATAATATCCTGTAAATATTTAAAAACTCTCTTTGAAATCGGCCCGTTTGCAATGTTTTCTAAAATAAAAATTACACCCAATCCGCGAGTACATTCGTCTGTATGTCTGTCCGCAGCATAGCTCTGTCACTTTTGGTACTATATATTTGTAATTTCCCATAGATATACATATACACGTATACCTACTCATAGTTTACGTATAAATCAAATATAAAAAAAAATCGGGTACCTCCTTTACAAATAAAGTGGGGATGATTTTGAACCCTAAACTTAACTAAAGCATGGCCTTAATTTTTTTAAATGGGTGACAACATTATTTCCTTCATTATAAAATCTTTAATTAAAGCTAAAATTATCGTAGCTTAGTAACATGCAGACGTATAGACATACTAACGTAATGAGAACGGATTCCTGAAACTGAAAATTCTCCTTTTATTCGCATTTCAGCTGAAATGTTCCACTTTTTAATTAAACCTTACCTGTCTCACTGCGTACAGCATTTCTGTATCTTCCCTCTCGTTCGCACGCAAATCAATAATGTATCCTTCGTCCCGCTCACTCGTTTAGACGTTGGTTCTAATTAACTATCAGTCGTTTCATTATTTTAATTATTATTTTGAAAAGTATTGATTTTTCTTTGTTATAAGTTATTTGATGCCATTGTGAATGCCTGAAATATTTTGTTATTTTTTACATTTCGTTGCTGTATAGATTATAAAATATTAAATAAAATAAAATATTACTAAGGTGAAATTCTTCTAAATAACTCTAATTTCCAATTCAAATACAGCATTTTTTAAATATGGATTTCTTTAACATATTCCTTTAATAATGTAAAAAATATAAAAACAGTGCATTATACAATTATTATTTATTATTTTAACGAAAACTATTGATTTCTCTTTGTTATAAGTTATTTGATGCCATTGTGAATGTCTGAAATATTTTGTAATTTTTTACATTTCGTTGCTGTATAGATTATAAAATATTAAATAAAATAAAATATTACCACGTAAGTAGCTGTGAGTGATATTCTTCTAAATAACTGTAATTTTGATTTCAATAAAGCATTTTTGATATATGGTTTTCTTTTATATTTTTCTTTAATGACGATAAAAATATAAAAACAGTTATTTATTTAATTTAATGACTTAGCCAAAATGCCATTCTGCAATCGGAAATTCATAACTCATCATCATCATCATCATCAGCCTATGATACTCCACTGCTGGACATAAGCCTCTCCTATTAACCATGCGTATAGACGCATTAGGAGCTAAATGCCCATAATCACCACGCTGGGCAAGCGGATTGGCGATCGCAGTAATGTGTCCACTATGATGACGCTGCTGCCCATCATCAATCTTTATCAAATAATGATCAGAAAATTCATCAATATATATGACCTCAGAATGAACCCCCTAAGGCTGCGTTTCCACCAGAGATGTGCGAGGATGTGTTCCCATACAAATGACACCTCGCTCGAGTCAATAGGTGTCATTTGTATGGAAACACATCCTCGCACATATCTGGTGGAAACGCAGCCTAAAGCCGATGAATAAAAAACCTGTATATAAATTATGTTCAACCCAGTACATTACTAAAGTAAATCTTTAAGATTATTAGAAAAAGATATCCAACGGCTTTAGGCTGCGTTTCCACCACATATGTGCGAGGATGTGTTTCGATACAAATGACACCTATTAATGACTCGAGCGAGGTGCCATTTGTATGGAAACACATCCTCGAACATATCTGGTGGAAACGCAGCCTAAAGCCGATGAATAAAAAAACAGCCTATATATAAATTATGTTCAACCTAGTACATTACTAAAGTAAATCCCCTAAATCCCCTTCGTTTCAGAATTTCAGCCCCTTTTCAGTGTCGTACTCGCCCCCTCAAGAGCGACGGTGTCGACCAATCAGAGCGCGCCGCTGAAAAGCGCCACGCCCATTCGCTTTTCAGGGACGCCTTGCTCTACTACCTATTAATATTATATCTTCTTTACAGTATTGTGTTTTATGGGACTTTAAAACTGTATGAGATAATAAAACGTGAATGTATTTATGATTTTGAACAATAAGAATGGAGGAACCAATCAAAAATGTGGAACAGTCGAAGACAAAATAAGGGGTATACAAAAACGTTCAAAAATATGTCCCAGTGCACTCTAATTCTGTGTAATAAGAACGTCGTAACATATTTATGAACGGATTCTTTCGATACTTATTTTTGCACTTGACTGAACAGCTCAAAAATTGTTTTATTAAATATTTTTTGAGTTGTTTTTCCTAAGTATTAACACTACTATGTGATACATTTAAATATTATAATATATGTTATATATGGCGACTTCCTCGCACAACGCATCAGTATTGCGATACAGCGAGGAAATGCCGCCAGCATTCTCGGTACAATGCCACAACGGCCAATCTTAGATATAGGTTAGGTTAAATAGATTAGTTAGATTTAATCTATGTACATAAATTGTAGTTTTGAAAATAAATATAGGTATATAAACAAATATATGTCATATACCAAAGAAAAATAGATACCGAAGTTTACAAACGCCGGAGGTGAGATTGGAACCCACAGTCAGTCAGCCAGATTGCGAAGGATATTTTAAAGTGCACTCATCCAAATGCACTCTCTCGTCATTGCCCCTCTAAACCTGATGGAACAGAGACCGCTACGACCAGACAGAGGATAAGATGCAGTGACTGATCCAGGGTCGACCTGTCACAGTATAGTCGGGTCAAACGCAAACCCATGTTCGCTGGACAATCTAAAAGTTCATATTTATATTCATATTATTTATTCATTAACAATACATAAGATTGTGTTTGACCATTTAAAATAAATTAACATTACAAAAACTTCCTTTTTAGCAAAATATTATACACAGCAACAGAAACAAAATTTTTATCGAATAATGTAATAATATTAAGTTAAGACTGGACGGCACAGCGTGGGAAGGCCCCCCACAAGATGGAGCGACGACCTGGTAAAGGTTGCGGGTGTCCAATGGATGCGGACAGCTCACGACCGATCTTTGTGGAACTCTCTGGGGGAGGCCTGTGTTCAGCAGTGGACGTCAATTGGCTGATGATGATGATGATGATTAAGTTAAGGCCTATAAAGCTTGATTTTATTATGAAAGCCTTATCTTCATAAGACGTACTACTTTTTCATTACGTTGTACGATAAAAATCATTACTACCTGTCCACAGGCTGTTAACTATCGACCACAGGAAAGAACAAGTGCGTGTTCAGCTGAACTGTAGAGCCCCTCTTTCCTGTGGCCAATAGTAAGCAACTAGGAGTGTAGTCGTGATTTTTATCGTACAATTAAATAGGAAAGGAGTGCCTTTAAATGACAATAAGGGTTTAATAAGAAAATTAGCTCTTATAGCCATTAACTTTTAAAATGTCCACCTTAAAGACTCGAAACATGATTTAGAGTTTGACCCTGTCCCTTAGTAGGCTTTTACGTAACCCAACCATTTGTTGAATAGCTGTGGTTGGTTCAAATCACCTCCAGCGTTGGTAAAAAGTGGTAGTTTTCTTTGATATGTGACATGTAATATTTAAAAGTTGACTGTATTTATAATTTTGAACAGCTTTGGAAGGAAGTGACCAAACTGTCTGACAGAGTTTAACCCTTAATTTGGCAATCTATGCCACAATGAACATAGTCTTCCACCCACTTTTTGTATTTTTTTTTT
>JALPQI010016385.1:0-29632 GCA_025490895.1 Thaumatotibia leucotreta
CATATTTTCAGTACAGAAGATCCTTTGAGTTTTTCACTTTTTGTCAGGGCAAAACTTCGGAGGGCTAGCTATCTGTACCTGCTGAAAAACATCGATTGATACACGGGCGAAAAGGGAATTCGTAATCATATCATACTTAACCTTACTTAGTGCATGGTTCAGGCACGTAATACAATATTAGAAAAAAAAATCATTGCAAATGTATATCTTGCGTTATTTTTGGGGCAGCCATTATTTTTATACCCGTTTACTTACCTCGACACGAACAAAATGCATTAAGAGTTAAAGTCATTGTAAAATTTATCTTGCAAACGTTATGCTATGCTACGCTATAAAAATTACTTACGAACATATGAAATAGGTACGTATAAGCACAAAAGGAATGAATTCCTAATAAAAATAAGTACATGCGATACACGTCAAACAAATGACGCTTACGATAGATAAAGTACTAGTGCCATCTGCTGGACAATAACCGGGAAAAAATAATTATAATTCAATACGTGAGCCTTTACAAACTAGCCTTTAAAAAGGTAGTACTGAGATGTATTAAAAATTAAACTACTTCAGAGCAATGACCGATAGAAAAAAATAATAATAAATAAAAGAAAACTACAGGCGAATAGCAAATGTGTTCTTACAGCGATAAATTTAAAGAACTATTTCGAATAAACATTAGTGCGGCAGATGTTGTTCGAAATGAAGATTAGGGGAACTAAGGCATAAAAACTGGTCAGCCAATGGCGGGGCGCGGACATTCGCCCTCCCGCTCGCACACCGCGCGCTCTGCTCTTTCTAATGCTCATATTTTTTGCCATCTTATTCTAATTCTTCATTCAAATGGCTCGCGTTCGATTCCAGAAGCCCGCAACCTTTTTAACCGTGAGTTTTAATAACGAATTTTACAGTTGAATCGAACGTTTCATTTAAAAATTAAACGGCGTAGATTTGAAGATAATTGACAGAGACGGTGCGTTTTCGTTGGTTACAATTAATTTTTATCATAGAGTATGATCTATGGCTTTCTTTTTTTTCATAGTGGCGCTGGCTGGTTGCGTGTGATGTGAACACAGATAAATAACGTGCCATGGCAGAATTGTTATTATTTTTTCGTCAATGATCGTTATGTTTCATTAATTCTTATTCTTGTTAAACGAGTTATTGCTTTTTCTTTTACTTTTTGACGTGCTAATACAGCAATTAAGGGATAAAAACTAAGGTATCTAGGTGTAGAAAGAAACGGGTAACATTTTGTTAAGTGCCCGATTGCGTGTACAATTGCGTAAGTGTAATGAAAGTAATAAAATGCGTTAAACTGCCTTGTTTCATTACACTTCTTGAGACGATCTCGTTAATTTGCTGTTTTAATTAACAAATCATGTAATGATACTTATCAAGTTTTATCCTTACAGATTATAACATTTCGAATATAGTTCCGGGTTCGATCCCGGCGAGGGCATTTACCTATTTGAGTGCTACTACGTGAATATTTGTTCCTAAGCCATGGTTGTATTTTAATTTAAATAGAGTAAAATACAATAACTCTGTATTGCTCCTCAAAGACAAATCCAGAAGAAATAAAAAGTACATGTTTTAAATATATACCTATGTATATCTAGGTATCTATTCTATGTATCTATCTTCTTTATGAATACCATCTAGTAGCATTTATGTGACACCAAATAATAAATTGATAAAAATAAACTTGACAATATAATTTAGCAGTTCAATTATTAGATACCTACCTATACTACTTTTTTTGTTTAGCAGGAGCATTAGGATCCGTATCAAACTAAATGACAGTTTATTCATCCTATTATAGTTACAATACACCGTGTTTTTATTGATTTCCGTTAAATTAAAGGGAAGCTTATTTAGGTCAAAAATAATCCATTTGTTTAAGAAACTAGTACCTTATGAACTCTTACTGTTATTGAGTTATTAAAATAATAAGTTTAATGACTGAACAAGTGTATTGCAACCTTTATTACATCCTAATGAAACTTATTTTGACATGTGCCGTCAGTCACCTGAGATCTTATTCTTAAGGTTATCTCACACTTGCTATTTCAATTATTATGTGTGAAAACGAAAAAAAAATTTTTTTACGAATTAAACTAAAGCCGATATACTAGGCAACTTCTATTAATGTCCCAAATAACCTGTCCTATTTAACGGAAATCAATAAAAACACGGTGTATACGTAGTTTTTTTTTCATACATTGATAAACGAAGCGCGTAAATTGAGATTTATTGATTTATAAACATTTAAGGTGATCATGTTAAGGTAGACATTGATTCGTATACCATTCGGCAGTAGAATCCAAAAAAGTATAAACAAACATGGTTGACTTTCGATGATATCGTGAAACACGTTCGCAGATATATATATTTTTACGTTAATACTAATAAATGGCCCAATCAACTTTTCGATCGACACTATTTTGTCCCGTAACGTAGGTGACAATTTCATCAAGTTTGCTAGAAAAAAAAAACTTATAAATTGTACATGCGTTAGGCCTAGTGATGGGTCGTGGTAATATTCCCGCTACCGGTAAGTTTCCATTTGAAATATTACCAGTAAGTTACCAATGTTACCTACTAGTATTTTACCAAAATCGCGGTTTGAAAATCCTTCGAACGACACGAAATAAATTTTAATCATATTTTAGGGTTCCGTCTGTCTGTCTGTCCGCAGCAGTTAGAGGCCGTTATTACTAGAAACTTGCAATTTCAACATATTAATCATGCCGACAAAGTGGTAACTTATAAATTACGCCCCACACAAGTCCACATCGATACATTTAGGTTCCAACTGTTTTTCATTGAAAATATGTGTATAGTATTAATTGACGTACTTACATTTGTAAGTTCATGAAAGGTAACGCAGCAACTCCCTATAACTTATGTAAGAACTTACGTAGTAGATTTTTTTCTCTCTCTTGATAATGTCAGACGATTCGAAAGTGCTTATTAATAAGCTTACTTGAATAAAGAATAGTTTGACTTTGACTTTGACTACAGGTGTACGAGCTCTAATGTACATTTTTTTGCCATCTACCCAACTAAGTACCTAGTTATAGTAGTTATGCACGAATTCCCGTATTGTGTGCTTGTCAAACTAGCAAGATCAGCTGGAGGTCGCGAGATGTACAGCATCCGGCCTCATTGTCTCCGAGATTTAAGACGCGAGCTTATCTGATCGCAGCCGTACCTTTGTTTTCATAATTGTTTTAGACTTGGGAGCAGACATTTAGAGAGCAGAATCTAGCTTTTGGTTCAAGGGTCCAAAACATATGAAAAAATATGATAAAACCTCTCCCTATTCGACAAGCCCCTAAAACACCTTTTCAAACGACTGCTCCGCAAGCATCTTCTTGTAGACGAATTTAAGTAGTTTCCTCCGTCAAATTAGTTTCTGATATTGAATATACCAAAATAAAATATGTATTAGTTTATTTAATCATTAATTGTAATTGTAGGTATTGTTATAGTCATTTGGTATTACTATATCTTTATTACTTATACGAGTTGAGCACCAACAAAAATGTCTCTGTTTGGGCCAATGGTTGACTGGTAGAGAATTCCTTTTAGCATTAAGTCCGCCATATGTAAAATTTTCTATGTTTTGTGCAATAAATTTTAAATAAATAAATAATCGTAATGGTCTTAGAATACTTTAAAATAAAACTATTTTGTACACAATTGGCCAGCCGTTTTCGAATAAATACGTGACCCTATACTGAACATAGCCCGGCATGCTCTTGGCCGGTTTTTTTATTAAAAATGTCAATACCTAGTTATTTATTGACCACTTTAAATTATTAGGGAGATATTATGTTTAGGTACTAAAACAGTAGGTACCTATAGCGTCACAGGTATCCTTTTAGAACCATCCATGTTGCAGATTTTGTTACAGTCAATTATTGGGACCCGAGACCACTTTAGAATCATGTCAAAATTACAAGTAGTAAGAGATTTCTTACGAGCTCATTTGTAGTTTCACTTTGACATGGTTCCCGAGAGATCTAAGGTTCCATTTGGTACAATTTCACCTCTAAATCTACCTAGTTATGTTTATGAAGGTCTAACAATACACAAAGAACTGAATTTGATATATAAATTCATAGAAGATAAAGGCATCTGAAGTTTTTTTCCCAGACCTACAATAGGACATTGTCTAGGTACTTATATGATAAAAATGACGTCTTTCCATAATAATTTAATGCATAAACATTTGACTTCAATGATGTCTATTTATCTACGTATGATTCGTATCATAACTAGATAAGATTAGAACCATCATATCCATAAAATTTGTAATTAGGTAGATACCTATTTGTAGTTGAAACGTCATAATAAATTGTCGTCTAAAATATATATCTAGGTATGATATCTTACAAGAAAGTTGTACTTTTCGGTTGTGCACAGGAATATCATAAATGACTATTTGCAGTACAAATGGTTATTTTTTACGCACTAGTGCGAAACGTGGTTTATTTCTAGCCAGCTAGGCTGAAACAGTCGAAGGCCATCTGTACTGAAAAAGGTCGTACGATACACGTGCTGAAAGTAAATCCGTAACTTGTGTCAAAATAGTACATTATGGTACAAGAGCGAAAACTGTAAAATACTTAGGTAAACCTTGAAAAGAAAATTCAACATGCATTGGTGACAAACATCCTTTCGACAACAACACATTAAATTGTCTGAAAACCATTTCTATTAAACGACATACAACATAATAATCTAAATCAAACTATTTTCTTTAACTAACTTTAACTACATTATTTAATTAACTTAACTTCACTATGAAATAAAACTATGAAAACGGATAAACTCGCGTATATTAACTAACTTTAACTTCATTCCGACGTTTCGAACCCTGTGAAGCGTTCGAAACGTCGGAATTAAGTTAAAATTAGTTAATATACGCGAGTTTATCCGTTTTTGTAGTTTTATTTCATGTGTAATCCTCGCGGTAACCGAAGAAAATATTATTAACTTCATTATTTAGTTAATTTCTTTATTTAATTAAATTTAACTTCATCCCGACGTTTCGAACACTTTACAGGGTTCGTGGTCTGCGGGTGACTGAAACCCTGTAAAGTGTTCGAAACGTCGGGATGAAGTTAAAGTTAATTAATATATGCGAGTTTATCCGTTTTCATAGTTTTATTTCATCTTAATCAAACTGTTTCAATTGTTTGTTTTTAAATTAACGACATCAAAGCCTCGTAAGAATCGACAAATAAAACAATATTTGTCCAACGTTCCCATTAAATCATTTTCCCAAGCTATACATTACACAATTTCATAACCATCCCAAGCACGAGGCATTTAGCCATAATAATATAATAAAAAGGTTTAATAGGACCAGTTCTATAGATGGGCATTATTTAATAATGGTAATGAGCGCGAATAATGTCGGTATGTACGATGAGCCCAACAAGGACACGGACATTTCCGCGTTGAATCACTTTATACTAAGCTGTGGCGCAAATTACGAGAGATTTACGATTTTTGACGAGACAACGTCTTATAAATTGGTTTGCCGGGTGACACTTCAAGAAACTGCGTTACGCTCCGCTCACGTTATGCGCTCACAATGAGAGCGAGTGAGAGGCACACGTCCCTTCCACTCGGGCATGGTTAGCCCGCCTAATAGCGTTGTCACGTAAAACTTTCGCCCGTATACCGACTTTACAGGCAACCAATTTTTTTTCTTAAGGTTCGTACGTAAGTATTTGGAAAAACTCATTGGTACGAGCCGGGGATTGAAGCCACGACCGCTGCCGTGCATTTTACTGCTACTTGCTGCAGTGTTATTCACTAAGGAAACCGCCTTGCTGTCAGCGCTGTGTCAGCGCTGCGGCAGCGTCGAGCCTAAAAATGGTATTCACTAATGTACTTTAAACGACACTAGTGCTCGGCGACGAATGCGGCGTGAGCTGGAACTACACTGCGTCGAGAGTTTGACGTTTAATGTACGAACTTCGTATTCTCTAACGAAAAACAGCGACGATTAAGCTGAAGGTGGTTATTACACTAAACGAGCGAATGCTCATTCTATCCCCCACTCTGCAAAATCAATGTATTTCGGCGAATTACGTTTTGTGTAACGAACGAATTTCGTAGAGTGGGGGATAGAATGAGCGAATGCTCGTCTGGTCTAAATGCACCTATAATAAGCACACTGCTACGATCGCCAATCCGCTTGTCCAGTGTCGCGATTATGGTTAAATACGGCCAGGGTGCATTAAGAGGTAATCCTCGCTATTACTTCCAAATGTAATTGGAAAGACCAATGTCCAGCAGTTAACAGAAATAAGACTTTCTGTTCACTGCTCATTTTTAAGCCTACTCTAATGAGGCCAAAATTCAAAAGGTTACGTCACTTCGTTTCTAAGTTCCTGTAGCCTCCTTCCGACTCCAGCATCAGACAATGGTGATGATAATACATATCATATTGCATTGTCACCCGACACATACCTATTTTGCCGACTGACTTTCATAAATTTATATTTTTTAGTCTCTGCTTATACCTAAGTAGAGTACCTAGATTTGTTCATCTAGAGTTGCCTTTGGAATTTTCTAGGATTTAATAAGTCATACATAACTTCAGGGTTAGAATTATAAAAGTAAATATATTCATTGAAAAATGGCCTCCAATTTCTTTGCCATCCAAAAAATGAAACCAAAGATTTCAGCTTTCCGCTCATGTCTTACACGGCCTAATTTTTCTAAATCATAAATCATAACCAGCCAACCAGCCAATCGCGTTCGCCCGTCACCCACACCCTGCGCACGCGCTTACTGACTAGCGTCGACCTTGAAACTGCCACTCTAATCGCAGTTTTAGCCAATCAGTACGCAGCAAACGGCCGTACAAAAAGGTTATACATATATTTGACCCGTGTGCTCTTACGACGTTTTTATTTTATGTTATTGATAGTGGATCCTTTGTTGGATGCCACGCCATTTGTTTCTTTTGTTATTTGACTGTTTTAGTTTGGAATAGTTTAGACACGTTTTTAGATATGTTTATCAGTACGGAAGCTTATGTATGGTATGCAATGCAATGTTTACAGGTTCTTGAGTGCTAACAATGATTCATAACATATCATACTTATGCGTTATATTCAACTAAACAATAAAACATTTTTCGGTGAGTGGTATTATTGATATTCAATATTTTTAATTATAATGAGAATTTATACCTATCGAATTTCATAAAAAATGTAATTCAATTCTTTAATTAGGTACTTATGCAATAATAAAAAAGGTTTTAATTAGGAAGGTGTGAATATAATTTTAAATTAATTTATTCATTTAATACTTAACTATAAGGTAGTTACAAGGCCTCCTGTAAGTATATAAATATGACTTTTGTTATTATTCAACACAATCTACATAAAGCTGTGCTATCATGTTATTATGCTAATTTTAATTTAAGTATTTAAAACACTATTTTATTTTTATTATCTTAGGGCATATACATGCCCAGGAAATCATAAAATCAACATCAATTAAGACGTTTAAATACCTACACCATTTTGGTACGTAATAATGATGAACTTCAGTATTTTTTCAATTAATAAGGGTATTTATATGTTTGACCATATATTATTACATAGTAATAAATATTAAATTAACATTATGCGGTGCAATATTTTATCACATTAATTTACACAAGGAATTTATTATTAAGTTTCCATCGTTATTTACAATAGTAATTATGATCTTTATACAGGGTTTTTTTAAAGATATTTCGATGTTGGTCCCATACTGAAAGTTCATCGTAATGGTTGGTAGACTCGGTCAGTAGCGGGAAAGATCGTCGTTTCGTTTCACCTTGTATACATATTCTGTGGTATGATATAGAATGGGGTTTATTATCAATTATCAATATTATCATACTTAGCTTATGTCAACTTGAACATGTATACAAAGTATGGTAAATACCTACATCCCGTCTTAAATTATACTTTATTGACCCTATTCAAAATTTAGTCGCTAATATCTACTATATATTTTGTATTAGGATATATATTTTAGGATTAGTAGATATTAGCGAGTAAAATTTTATTAGGATAATAATTTTAAAAGAATATTAAATAAAAAAGTAAATGTAATGCGTCTAACAAAATTTCACTAAATGTAGGTTTCGTGATATTAATTCCTTCTGCCGAAACTGACATAAATATAAATAAATAAATAAATATCTTAGGACATCTTACATAAATCAACCTAGTCCCACGGTAAGCTCAATTAAGGCTTGTGATGTGGGTACCAGGCGACGATACATATAATAGATAGATACGTATAGATACTTAGATACATACACAGCCACGACCAAGGAACAAACATTTGTGATAAATAAATACACAAAGAATGCCCTCGCCGGGATTCGAACCCGGAACCTCCAGCTTCGTAAGCAGGGTCACTACCAACTAGGCTACAGAGGCTGACTAGACTAGGTACTTGGTTTCATTTTGAAAAAAGTGCCTAATTTTCCTATAGCACAAATAAATACCTACCTAATAAACTACCATACCATATTTCCAACATACTACGTCACAAAATACATACGTAAAAAAGTGTCTTCACAAACCCCTACACAATTAACACATTAGTTAGCTGACGCTGCGTTATTAAGGCTGTGTTTCCACCAGAGATGTGCGAGGATGTGTTTCCATACAGCTACAGATACCTATTAATGACTCGAGCGAGGTGTCATTTGTATGGAAACACATCCTCGCACATCTCTGGTGGCAACGCAGCCTAAAGCGGGCTTACTTTCTATCCGTCTCGCTCGCACCAATAAGCAAGTACGAGCAGGATAGATAGAAAGTAAGTCCGCGTAAATACCGCCGCGGCAGCTCATGATAGGGACCCTGGTAATAACCCATACAAGTTCAACGCCATCATAATTACTAAATTAACTCTGCCCAGGGTCTCGGTTCGGTAATCGTAGCCAGAACTCCGTAGAATACTAAGAAACTAACTGTAAATTACACCTTTTGGCAAAGATTGCTAGTTTTTTCTGTATCGTAAAAATAAATGTGTTTTTCTTGAATAAAAACTGAATGATTTTCACTTTAGGTACGTTAACACAGGTCACAAAATTGTCGTTCAATTTGTGGTATGCATGGTTATATAATTACATTACGTATATTACATTTATAATACATAAGTATATATAATACTTATGCATTATTTCCTTATGTATTGTATAAATATATCGTCGCTACGTAGTACCTACCCAAAATTTATAGTAACCCCTTTGATTGAGCTTACCGTGGATCTAGGTCGATTTGTGTAAAATTGTTCCATGATATTCAGTTGTCATTAATTTATAACAGGGTCTTTGTCAAAAGGTCATATCGTTATTATTAATATATATAATTATAATATTATATATTTAGGTCTATCTCGGTGCAAAGCGGCGTTACTAATTTTTGTCTGTTAACTGATCCCGACATCAGATAGCATTATACATAACTGTTAAAGTTAAGAAATTCATGTTCAAATTTTGGTATAAATCGACAGTACAACTAGGTTCCTCGATCGATATGTAAATAATAAAATCGCAACAAAATTTATACAAGCTGTTAGCTTTTAATCAGACTCGACTTTTGTTTTTCCGACAATGACCCAACAACAACATTTCTAGATAACAACAAAATACATAATAATTTATAACAAAACAAACAACTAAAAAATAGCCAAATAAAAAATAGAATTTTTAATGTACTAATATCAGGTAAGTACCTACTTAACTTACTTAGCTAATGATTATGGATACAAAAAATACAACATACGCACTATATATGTATTGTGCTTTTTTACAGTGACTTCATAATTTACTTAAAATTGCCATAAACGTTTAATTTAGCTATTGATGTATCTTATAAAATGTAGCGGCCAATTGTATATGGGCATAATATGAATTCCATTTTGTGTAGTCCATCGTGGTTAGTGATCTATAAAATTATTGGTGTTTTTCATCAATATTTGTCTTCTTGGATGTTTTATTGGATAGTTATCGAGATTAATAGCTTTTCCTTCAATTGATGATATATTTATTGATGCCTTAGGATTTGCAATTTTTTCAACAAAAATCTTGTGCAATTGTTTTGTTCCCATCGTAATTTGGTATTAAAATTATTAATCTTTTTTTATATCGCTATGTATTTGACAGAATAATATAAGGTACCTTTTGTTACCATATCTATAATACCGATTGGAATGTACAATCGTTACACTTACGAAATGGTGCTTAAACGGGATTAAAACATGCTTTAACACACCCACAAGAGTGCGCACGCGTAGTCCCTGACAGCTTAAGATGGAAGGATCGCCAAAGTGGAGGAAAGAAAAAAGAAAGAAAGAAGACCCTGGCAGACTGGCAAAGACCGGGATAACGCTAGGTAGAAGAAGTTTCGACTTCTAACCGTTGTTACCAAATCAAAAAAATACTCCACACCCAAGCAATAACAGTTTGCATAATCAATCATCGCTTTATGTTAATTTCAAACATAATTACGATTGTTATTTAAATCATGGCGTTAGATACACCGTCGTTAGTAATTTATTCACAATTAGTGCGAAAAAAGGTTGCCGAGCCCTGACTTACGCATTGTGAGTCGAGTAGTAAATACTTCACTAGTTTTATAACAGGTTTATTAGCATACCTGCGTTTTTGGTGCACATTTATTACATATTCAGAAAAAAATACAAGAGCTACAAGGTATTCGCTTCATGTTTTATCCCTTTCTACCTAAAGCGAATATCGAATTGACAAATAAGGACAAACGAATAATTACCTGATGTCGATTTATAGATCATTACGAATTTATGCTTAAAATTTTCCCCCACATTCTAGAAATTATACTATCAACATGTGGTTTAATTTATCGCCACTCGTTTCGAACTTCTTTTTTTCCGCTCTTGTCTTATCGTAATGCACTATTTTCTAATAATTTTCAGGCAAGGCATACGAGTAGTGATGTGCCGTTACCGTAAATTACGAGAACAAAGAGAACTATCGGGTAACTTTCTCGGTAAAGTTCTCCGGGCGGGTAATTATGGAGAAAGTGTTTTAAGTTATTACTTTTTTCATATTTTTTTTCCAGAATAGTACTTAATTTAGTAATAATAATCTGACCTGAAAATTACATAAACATGTGACTAGTGGAACTAGTTTATTACCAAAATTACGGTAAATTACCGGCGTAAATTACGGAGAACGTTCTCCGCGAATTTTCTCCAGAGAATTTTTACAACGCAAAATGGTATTTTTTTGTTATATAAATTAAACATTTTGATAAAATGGGCAATAATGGTTCATAATAATGCTTGCGGTATATGTATACATAAAATAAAATTAAAAACAGTGTTTTTCGTATGAATAAAATAATTGAATTCCACGAAATCATTAAGAAACAGAATACTTACCGTGAAATTATATCTTGCAAGTTTCTTAAATAATTCGTTACATAAAAAAATAACAAGGACAATAAAAAAACGTTATAATTAAATGGTTTTTATACATTTACTATGGAAAATAAGGGAAACTTTAATTATAATGTCTGTCACGCAATTTTTTCCTCCCATGCTAAATGACAATAAAACTGTATCATCATCATCATCTTGGCCATAAGACGTCCACTGCTGAACATAAGCCTCCCCTCTGGACCTCCACATGTACCAGTTAGATGCGACCTGCACACGGTAAAGTCGTCTGTCCATCTTGTGGGTGGACGTCCTACGCTGCGTTTGCCTAGCCGTGGTCTCCACTCGAGCACTTTTCGCTCTGCGTGCAATGTGGCCTGCCCATTGCCACTTCAGCTTGCTAATTCGGAGGGCTATGTCAGTCCGTAACTTTAGTTCGCCTACAGATCTCCTCATTTCTGATTCGATCATGCAGAGAAACTCCGAGCATAGCCCTCTCCATAGCGACTTTGAGTTTAGAGATGAGGCCGATGGTGAAGGACCACGTTTCGGCGCCGTAAGTCATAACTGGTAACACACATTGATTGTAGACTTTCGTCTTAAAGCACTGTGGTATGTTGGACGAAAAGACATCGCGTAGTTTCCTGAACGCTGCCCAACCGAGTTGGATTCGGCGGTTGACCTCTTTCTGGAAGTTGGGCCTACCTAATTGGACTACTTGTCCTAGGTAGATGTAAGAGTCAACAACTTCGAATGTGAGTGATGTTTTCGCCGTTCACATTGATGCCAAGTCCTTGCCATTCCAGGAGCTTAAAGGCATCTTACATTGCGGCAGTAAACAGTTTCGGAGATACAACATCGCCCTGCCTTACGCCTCTTTGCAACGGAATTGTCTTCGTAGTCTGCTCCTGTACTCGGACCAACATTGTGGCGTTGCTATTCAAACACTTCAACACTTCGATGTACCGATAGTCAATGTGGCATCGCTGAAGAGACTCAAGCACTGCCCATATTTCTACCGAATCGAAAGCTTTCTCATAGTCCACAAACGCTAAGCATAATGGCAAGTTATACTCCTCGGTCTTCTGTATAATTTGCCGCAGCGTATGTATGTGGTCTGTGGTACTATAGCCTTTTCGGAATCCAGCTTGTTCGGGAGGCTGGAAGTCATCAAGTCAAAACTGTATGAAAACATTATTAGCAACATGAATAAACAGTAATATCAATCAAAATTAAATTTCACTTTTTTCCCATAGTAAATGTAGGAAAACAGTTTTCTTTAATTTTTTTTGCAGTAAGTTGTCTCTTTAAAATTATTGGTACTAGGATAGGATTATTGGATAGGAATAGAAACGATTTTTTTTTTTATTTTCATAAATTTGTATGGGAATTTTAATTCTTAATTTGCGACATTTCTTCGGCTTCTGATCCTGAACAGAAACAGGATCATTTTCAGTACTTTGCCTAAAATACTCTAGCACTTTACTCTTGGCCTCATTGTTGAAATATCACTAACAGTTGTGTTGACAGCACGTCGCTTCAATATGAACTGACTGAATTCAGCATTATAATTGAATAAAATTTACACCCTATTCCCGATATACATATACCGATAATTCTTAGAAAAGGGTATCACAGGCTCATAATCACAATTGCCTATTTTTAATCCTAGGTAATTGAATACTCAGCTACCGATAAGAAAACCTTTGGTAAAGCCGCTTACCGCTTACGGGTCAAGTAAGGGGTTTATACGAGTACCTATTTTACCTGCTTGAACGTCAAAATCACCTATAAAACCCTGTCATTAGTAAAATAGCATTATGATACTTAAATGTACCACATAAAGT
The DNA here is from genome assembly GCA_025490895.1 of Thaumatotibia leucotreta. NCBI lineage: Eukaryota > Metazoa > Arthropoda > Insecta > Lepidoptera > Tortricidae > Thaumatotibia > Thaumatotibia leucotreta. The sequence goes on from JALPQI010016385.1 coordinate 13,305, forward strand.
AATATAAAATACGATGCAGACAAAATATTCATATGCAAATTGCATAGAAAAAAAATACTATGGGAGAAAGTTACCGTAATTCTCGGTAATTTACGGTAAAGTTCTCCAATGAGAATTACGGAAAGTGTGAAATTACCCGACGGCACATCACTACATACGAGGGCTTAATGCATTGTAAAATGTTAGACCATGATATATCTAAGTACCTATTATCCAAACTTATATGATTCTACTTTCCGTTATTTTATCTTCACTTGTAAGGATAAACCTCACATTGGTAACGGAACTTTAGGTACTTAGTTATTCTTTGACCATTTTATATAATACTGTGTAAAATATCACAGTATGGGATGGGACTCAGCTGAGGCTGCAATATGGAGTACTAAAAACAATCCTTATATATTTAAGAAGGTCAGTAATGCGCATATAAAACGCCTAGAGTTCAAAGCATCCTTGAGCTACGGTATCTGCTAACCGTCTGCTACCGTCGTGGTATAAAAAAATAATTTTCTTCTTTGGAACTGTTTTTTTTTACATTTACTGTTCCTTAAAAACGAATAGGTACGTAAATAAAAAAACAGTTCCTTAAGGGCAAGACTCGAAAATATCGTGGGTTCGAGCCTCAACACCATTATATAGTGCGAAGAATTCTGTACAAGAAAAAAATACAAAAAGATAGTGCTATAGGGTGGTCGTTTTTGAGACCGGTGCCCTATAAAGGGTTAAATTAAAACGCTCGAAAGTATATTTCCTAGAATATTTTACCTTCTATTTGTGAATGTGTGAGCCTGTAGGCCTACAAAAAACTTCGAATATCGTGGATTTCGTCTTCTATCTCCGCCACTCTAAAGACGCCTCTTTTGGACAAACCGAGATAAATTCTCGATATTCGATCTCTTATTTTCAAACTCATCGTTTGACACTTGAATATTGCCAATGTCAAGTTATCTACTCGTATTGACATTAATTGCAAGTAAATCAATTTATTGCTTAATTAAGAGATAAATAAACTGGAATACAGTTCGACGACACATTTAACGGGATAATTTTATTATTGATGTAAAAATAATGTGTTTTGATGGACTGAGGCAAATAATTCCTTCGCAGATAAAGAGAAGACTTTTTCGTTTTAAAATTATGAAAATAATAAAATATTGTCTTGTAATATAATGTCATGCATGGTTTAGTTTTTTTCCCTAATGCAATAGTCAATGGTCAATCAACAGTCCCACAGAGTTTTTTACCGGACTTCTTGGGTCAGTGATCTAGGGTTAGAACCGGAAGTTGATATTATTTTACAAATTTGATATTTCGTATGACGAGTGCTTGTTTATGCCTATTTGAATAAATAATCGTTTGACTTGAGTTGAGTTGATTGAACATAATGCAGAATAGATTTTTTTGTACACAGAGTGTAAAAAACTAGGTAGTAAGTGGTAATCCGTATAAGAAAATTTTTTTCCTCCTACAATTTCCTCATTAGAATGCGATACGATACTGGGTTGCCCTTAAATGGATCACGACTATATTTGTTATGTTTTCTGTTTTTAGTGGGTGAGAAATACCTTTTTTAGAGTTCCATTGTAATAATTATAATTTCAAAGAAGATGAATCTTTTCAAAGATGTTTATAATTATCATGCCATTTAAGCCAAAAAAGTATTATGTTAAATTGGTGGAATGATTAGAATTGAGTAGAAATTTTGATTTGCTCGATCTACCGTTCATATTGCTGTCACAGTGAATTCCAGTAGGTACCTATATTTCAAAGCTAATTGAGACAAAAAGACAATTTTGGACGTTTCCGTAAGAACACGAAAGGACAAAATTGTTCACTACCCCTGTACCTGATCTTCAGTACCTAGAATAAAAAAAGTAAACAAACCTAAAAACTTACATTATCTTCCATACCTAATCACACACTTTTAGTACACAATATTGATTTTATTACGAACTTAAAATCTTAAATCTAGAGTTTACATAAATTTTTAGTTAAATCTGTAAATATTTATAAGTATTAACTTAAAAATATAATTATCTGCGAACGCGTATCACGATATATGTCAAAGAGGTCAATTGGTATGAAAGTCAGCCATATTTGTCTACATCCCACTGACGATATATTTTAGAAGCCAGTAAAAATACTAACCCACAATTCTTCGTTGCAGGTCTAGAACGGGTGGCAGAGGAGTTGATGGGTCGAAGAAAATGGAAACTCTATCAAGACGCGATCTTACCCAAGCGCGACGGAGAGCCTTCCAGCGACGAGTCCATGCCTTCCACCGATCCACCTCCAGCGTTGAAGATCAAGACCATAGAGCAGATCAACGAAGACAAACCAGAAGAAGGCAAAAGGCCGGAGACGATATTGGAGAGACTGATCAAGACTCCTGCTACAGTTCCAAAGGTAAGAGAATCATTTCTACTCTGCTTTCAATGTTATGGCATTTGTAGAACCTCTAAACATCAAAGGGGACAAGCCAGAAGAAGGCAAAAGGCCGGAGACGATATTGGAGAGACTGATCAAGACTCCTGCTACAGTTCCAAAGGTAAGAGAATCATTTCTACTCTGCTTTCAATGTTATGGCATTTGTAGAACCTTTAAAGATCAAAGAGGACACGCCATAAGAAGGTAAAAGGCCGGAGACTGATCAAGACTCCTGCTACAGTTCCAAAGGTAAGAGAATCATTTCTACTCTGCTTTCAATGTTATGGCATTTGTAGAACCTCTAAAGATCAAAGAGGACAAGCCAGAAGAAGGCAAAAGGCCGGAGACGATATTGGAGAGACTGATCAAGACTCCTGCTACAGTTCCAAAGGTAAAACATTTTATCATTTCTACTTTGCTTTCGATATTAGTGCATCTGTGGAAGCCCTTTTTATGTGGGTCATATAAAGATCAAAGAAGAAAAGACAGTAGAAGGTAAAGCGCTGGAGACGATATTGGAGAGACTGATCAAAACTCCCGTTACAATTCCAAAGGTAAGTTAAATATTTGACATTCCTACCTATCTTATTTTTGATCTTAGGGCTTCCTTATAGCCACTTTTGGATAGAAAAAATACTAAAAGATCAAAGAAAATAAGACAGAAGAAGGCAAATACGATATTGGATAGAATGTTCAAGACCGCTGCTACAGTTCCAAAGGTTCTGTTAAAATATACCCGCTTTGTTTCCATATGTCCCGCGCTTGCTTTGAAAATCAAGGCAATGGAGAGACATAACATTTAAGTACTGGAGATTTAGAGGCTGCAACAGTTCGAAAGGTAAGTATTATCATTACTTCTTTTTCAATCATATGGCTTTCTTTGACAACTAAATAACTTCTCTAATAGCATTATTCGTAGTAGCTGCTACGGTTCCAAAGATTGATCCGTCAAAGCAGCAATCTATACATTTCATTCTATCAATCTGTTAATTTAGATCCACTTTCAAAGTAGAAGATTTAGACCATAGAAATGAATTCAAACATAATCGCCTGAAAAGCAGGAAATTGTAATTTTTACTCCAAAAACCAACCATAAACCCTTACCAAATTGTGTTCGTAAATTTAAATATTTGCTGTCATACACCAAAGAAAAAATGCCGAAAATACCGAAATAAATACCGAAGTTGACATCTAATATTTAAATCTAAATATATACATAGCAGTGTTACTGTTTAAAAAAAAAACTCAACAATAACATTTAAGAAAACAATTTGTTTTGGTCCAAAGAAAATTGTGTTCGATTTTCAAACAGCCTCTTTTCCAGGTGGAGATGGTGGAAGAACCCTCAGATTGGAAGCCATCGGACAAGTGTTACTTCTGCGTGGAGGGTGAGGGTGGCGGAGAGACGCGACCTGCCGGTGCCACGGTGAGTAAACATTTCATAAAGTTCATAATATTATCACTATACTTACTTACTTCCTGGCTTGGCTCAGTGACCCAAAGAGAATCTTGGCCTCCGAAACGAGAGCACGTCACTTGTCCCGATCCAGCGCAATTTCCTGCCATGAATCAGCATGGAGTTGATGTAGATCCGCCTCGACGACGTCGCACCAGCGGTATCATGTTGATAATTACCTACTCGTACTCAAACTTGTATCTGCAATACTCACTTAATGAAAAAAGCATGTCACGTCACGTCAACAGCCTATCAGTCCACTGCTAGACCAAGACTTCTCCTATTAACTATGCGTACGCATTAGGAGGTAAATGTCCATGATCGGATTGGCGATCGCAGTGATGTGCCCATTATCAATCTTTTATCAAAGAAAGGTCAGTGACACTTTAATCCCTTAGTCGACTCTTACGATACCCGCGAGAGTTGGGATGGTGAAAAATGTATTCTTGCTGTCACTACAAATAAACAGGCGTATTCAGAATGAAAGAAGGGTGACATTTCCTTCGATTTATGTAGATCCGAGATTAAATAAGTATAGCGAAGATATACCTTCTCCTTTTTTTTACACTTGACTTGGGCTTTATTCTACAGGGAGCGTTTAAGTGATAGGACAGCCGGTGGGTTGGTTGCCTGGGTGAAATTCAGGACCCATTTATGAGAGCTACGTTCTCCGAGTGGTAACATCAGTAGAAATACATTTGTCACCTTTCTGCCCGTGTGTGTCGTAAGTGTCGACTAAGGGATTGCAGCCACTATCGTTCATTTATTGAAAAAAAATGATGGGTAGCAGCATGTGATCGCCAACCCGCTTGCTTAACGTGACTATTATGATTATTTACCTCCTAATAATTATATATACGTTCGAAAAGCCTAATGTCAAAAAGTGGACATTATATAGTGAACGTATTCTGATAATATATAATTTATAGTGTAGACATAAGGAATAAACTCATTTATACAGGGTGAAATGGGACGACGTTCCTTCCCGCTACCGACCGAGTCTACCAACCATTACGATGAACTTTCAGTATGGGACCAACATCGAAAGCGTACATGGAAAATTGACTTTTCCATACTATTGAATTCTAAATAATCAGTCACTTTGTATGAGGGCTTCATTATTTTTAAAGATATTTCTATGTTGGTAATTGGTAATATACTGAAAGTTCATCGTAATGGTTGGTGGACTCGGTTGGTAGCGGGAAGGAATGTCGTCTGTTTCCACCCTGTATATATGTAGATCTGATCTTACATGGCATTAGTAATGTTATTTTATATGTGATTTTTATAACTACTATGACGTCAGACGATCAGATTGTAAATGAGATTTTTTAACTTACATAACTTGAAATCAATTACGGAGCAATAAATATGCATTGGCATGTTTTATTGTGGCGTAAAAATACGTAACACTTAAAGTGTGAGAATTGTTTGCGTCCACTCCAATGATAGTCGATTGTAGTTAGTTGGACACTTTAACAGAATGATATCAAAGTACTAATTCCTAAGCACATGTATCCATATTGTGGTGGATAAATAGGTTTGGTACAATATTATAAAACTCCATTTTTTTATGTGACGAAGGTAGACAACTGAGGCCCATGGACATAGCAATCAGAAAATCGCTTATGCGCTGCCTACCATGAGGACTTAGATTAATTGCCTCTATCGATGCCAGTAATTACACCGGCTATCTTACCCCTAAACCGAAACAGCAGTGCGAACACTGCTATTTAGCGGCAGGTTAACGGGTAAGACGGTGGTAGCTATCCGGGCGGACCCTGCACGAGGTCCATTTAATATTTATGTTGTCTTGATACAATCTTTCAAGGTTTCCGATCGGGTGCCAGAAAAATTCCATACTGTAGTTCTAAAGCTCTAGACTGTTGATCAAAACTGACATCAACTTTTTTTAGAAAAATGATGAACTTTTCAAGTTTTTTTCGTTTCCGGAGGCGCTAAAAGTAGAGCCTTATTTATTTTTCTACTCGTATTCTCGAAATTTCATCTAGTGGAAAACTTCAACAATAGATGAGTCAAAAATGACATCAATATTTGAATCGAACCTAGACCTTTGATGCAATTATGCGTCATTGAGTCATAGTTGAGTTCCTACAATTATCGGGTATCACGTAACATGTAATACTTTGAATAAACATAGACCTGGGTTGGTTATCTAATAGTTCGACTTACTCTCAGTGTGTAAATTACTGAAAAACATAGAATTGTATATATTATTTATTGTGTGTTTATAGTTGTTTTCTCTGTATTTATCTAAGTATGTTTGTATCCGTCTATTATATGATTTGTATGATATGCATCGTCGCTTAGTGCCCACAACAGAAACCTTGAGCTTACCGTGGGACTAGGTCGATTTGTGTAAGATTATTAGTCGCTCTTTGGTGAAAATCTAAAACAGAAGCTTTATTGAAATAAATATGCGTATGTATAATATGCGTATTAACAAACAGTACAAAACAAAAGTAACAAAATGTATCAATCTAAAACAAAATACCGAAACGATCACAATTGAGCTGATTACTATAAATAAATTTAACATTAAGGGCCAATTTCCTACACAAAATCTCTGGTCTTCCATTGTTACATTTTTTGTGCTCTGACGATAAAATTTACTAACTTATCAAGCAAGAAGTGTTATTTCTTTACAATGTTGCCATCATCTAACAAAGATGTATGTTATACCATCCATTTTTTATAGCTACTCGATAAATATCAGCTTGTACCCAATAATTCTCGCGGTAGACTCGGTATAGTTTTTCTACGCAATAATTCGAGTAACATTGTTCTGTGGGAGCGTCGTGTCTTTGTTAGTTTCAAATTGCTCCAAAAGTCGGAGAAATTGTGAGGGTCTACCCTTACCATGAGGCTTCAGGGACAGTGATATCTATTTTATTTTTCAGTTTAACCAAGATGCTATTCTGCATTCGTATACGATAAGCAATAACCCTTGAACTGGCAATTCATTTCATTGAAGTTGCTGAAATTTCAGTCTTCTGTCAGTTAAGGTACCTATATCAAATCCAAATAGGCATTCCCACAGCGGGAGCTTGCCAGGCGAAGGGATAAGTAATGAATGTATTTGCTTTGAAATTTTGGTTGAGCTTTATTTCTATGTAAAATAAGAGTGACAGCTGGTATACTCCATTTCAAATACCATGGCCCGATGCCACGTCAAACTTTTAAGTGGCATCGGGCCAAGGAATTTGAAATGGAATATAACCACAGTTACCAAAAGCAATTGAGTGGATAATAATGACAGATTAAAACGAAAAGTCACGTGACCATCATGTATGGAAATGTTCAATTGTTCATGGCCTGCTTGACAACACTACTTACAACAACAATGAATATTTAATATTTACCTAAATACTATCTGGCTACTAAAGAATGTATCTAATGCCCTCTGTGTTACACTGGTATCACCGCAAGCTACTAAACTATGAACTACCGAATATCAACACGAAGAAAAGATACGAACTCCCAAGTTAATAAAAGAGACACGGCGATAGTCGCCCAGCTATCAGCTATCACCGCCGGGCGAGAATCGCCGTGTCTCTTTTATTTAAACGGGAGGGCGTATCTCTTGTTCGTGATTATAGCCCAGAGTTCATAGCTTAGTAGCCCGTGATGAGACCAGTGCCCTATTCTCTGAGGAGCTTGATACAAACGATTACTTTCGCAAACTCATAGTAAGTACAGTTCCATGGCATAGTTTTTGAAACGAGTGTAATTATGGTTCGCGGAACATATTCGTTGCGTGAGAAAAATACTAAAGGCCAAGACTTCACGTCTCCAGATGTACTCATAGACACGCATGTGTGGATGCCATGCCAACCGTTGTAATGTATGAAATTATATGTCCGGTGTCAGATTGGTCTATAAATACAGTGTGAATCTGAACAAAGGCAAACTTTTTGCACTGTGCGTTCAAACTAAAAGAGCATTCGCTCTTCTAACCTCCCACTCTACGAAATTCGATCGGTACACAAAACGTGATTGGTTGATTTCGTAGAACGGGCGCTAGAACAGCGAATGCTCTTTTGGTTTAAACGCACCTTTATACTTTATAGCATAGTTTTTGTTCATATTCCTCAATATTTTATGACGTTTTTTTAACTGTTGATGTAGGCTGATAAGGTTCTATACATATACAACCAGTCGATAACATACTGTAAGTATACAAAGCTTTGAAATGTTGATAATGATATTACAGCTGTCAAGTGTCAACAGATTTTTAATAGCGGAAATTTTCAGAATACCTAACAGTAAAAATAACGATTAGCAAATAAATTAAAATAGCGGTAAAAATATTCTAGTATCAATGACACGTTGAAAATATTCTAGAATCAATGAAAGAGACGTCTACAACTTAGACGCCTCTTTCATTGATTCTTAGATTTTTGTGATAATGTTTAAATAATACTATGGTTCAATGTCACCTGGCACACCCTTTATCGCCAGAAAAAGGAGGCAAGATTCAATCTTAACTTTTTTGTATGAATCGTTTTTCTATTTAAATATTTTTTTTTAATATTTTTTTTAGCATTATTTACCTCTATAATTATATCCTGACGTTTCGGGCATGACGTTACATCCGTGGTCGCAGGCAGACTGGAAGACCCGTTTGTCTTTAAAATATGAGTGATAATCGTGAAAATTTAAATAAATATATTGTAAACGATCTTGTTGTTGTACCTATTTAAATTATTCGCGAATAATAAATTAATAAGGTACCTACAGCAAATGTGTGACTACAAATGTGTGATTAATCATAAACGATCATTTGCATCCGTTAGTTTACAATTTACATAAATGGATACGAACAAATTTTTAGAGAGTTGCTTTGATAATTAGACACGCCAAGATTGCTTACCTTCTTTCTTCCATAAAAACGAAGTATAATTAATAGACTAGGTACTTAACTAGCTGTCCAACACTTCACTATAAATTTACATTAAATGCTAAACGTTAATACTGTTTACCAAAGAGTTGGCGATTTCCTCGCACAACGTATCATTGAAAAACGTAGAGTTAAATGTATTGGTACATACTCAGACACGAAGGGTTGAATTTAACCATCTTAGAAGGAAAAATCGAGGGAAAAAGAGGAAGAGGAAGACCCAGAGTGCCATAAACGACACAGATAAAAGAATCGTCCTGTAGTCAGACATACCAGGAAGTAAAGACAAGAGCCCAAAATAGGCTTGACTGGAGAATTCTGCAGCGACAGAGGGCCGGGCCCTCTTAACTTCCTGCCGCCCAGAGGCCTATTAAAAGGTCTCCTTAAACAAAAGAAATTATATCATATTTCCTACATTATTAATTCGAAATTCTCTGGCAAATTTTATGGTCTGGGCGGCAGGAGGTTAATAATGATAATGATGAACGTATCAGTATTGCATTGCGATACAGCGAGGAAATGCTGCCAGCATCCTCGGTACAATGCCACGAAGACCAGTCTTAGATATAGGTTAGGTTAGTTCAATTAGTTAAATTAAAAAATTGTATAGTTTTGAAAATAAAGATCAATAAAAAAAATTACCAAATAACTAATTGAAAGTTTTACGTATAATGTTTTTGATTGTTAGCTTTTCGTAATGCTCAATCTATAAAATGATCTGACCTTTTATAAATGAAAGCTGCAATAAAAATAGATTGTATCAAAGTCAATGTCACCCTGCCTATAAAAGGGTAATCAACGTGTCATTATGACACCGAGCTTTAAAATATGGAATCGTTAGATGCTAAAATGAAAGTCATAAAATGTCTATTAAATTATAATTAAAAGATAACGGTAGCCTTATGTTTTTATGTCGGTATTCTAATAATTTATGGTGCTTTTAATGCATTTTAAGGTCTTGTTTTAAAAATAGCTCCTAATAAAATATTGATATAGGCATATGTTTTATTTAAACTACGCTTTTAACGAGTTGTCACTACACACAGTCCGTATAGCCCATAATCATAGTCATTAAAATACGTACCAATTAAACGAAACTCATTTCACCATTTCAAATCATTGTCTCCCATAATGACGGTTTATTGTAAACCCTTTAGCTTACAATAGCAATTACGGACCTTGTCTAAACCAAGCTTAGACGGAACCAACGGGCTTAGAACCATACATCCCCTAACAAACCCCTGTCAAAGACCCGCCCTCCATACGAAAGAGGGGGGCGAAAGGGTCTCCTAACACTGGCTGCTTATCAAACCATAGTTTCAATTTATGGAACAATGCCTTATCCATTTGCTACGATTCTACGTCAAAGTAGAAAACTCACATTTTGATTAATACGAGTAAAAGAGACAGAGTGCGTAGAAGCGCGCCAAGCTAATTTGACACGTAAATGCATCGAGTAAAGACTCCGTGTTGAATGTACGGGGCTTAGTAAAATAGTGAACGTGTAGGCGTTGAACGAAAAGTAGGCAGGAACAGAGAAATGAGTGGAGAGGGCTTTGTTGCTAGTTAGCTTTTTATTAAATGTAATTTAGGGAGTGAAGTGGATGGTTTTGAAAACAGTTGTGGGAAATGCTTTTAAGCTTGCGGAATGAGTGTAATTTTACACTTCTTGTAAAAAGTGGTAATTGTAACCGGTTTAATGTTTTGTAAAAGTCCTTTATCAATTTTGTATTTGATTTCAGTAGCTTGGTGTTATTTGGTAATGATATAATGTAGCATATAAATTTATAATTGGGTGTGAATTGAAAATAAAACGATAAATTAAAAAACAACATAATAACATTTTGTATAATCTCTCAAAAAGTTATAAAAAAAATATTCCCCGCTTTACAACCGTAAGTCCTTTAAGTACCTAATGATTAGAAATAAAAACTATGGGAAGTTTGTTAAAGAATGGCTTTTTTCATTACATAGTGATATACATAATATGGACACCGCTACGCTGGAATGGCAGGCAGCTATTACTGTATTGGTATAAAAAAAAACTTCATGGTACTTAACTTGCGGAACTCTATTCCAACTCACACTTGGCAGATTAAAAAAAGTCCTAAACTCCTAATTTTACGCGCAATTAAAATAAGGAATGTAAATGAATTCATTATCGTTTTGTTTTCACCTGCTCCGTCTAAACTATAAAGAGTAAGGAATATTCTCTAATTACATAGTAAGCGCAAGTCGGGCGTGCGCAGGAGTTTCAATGGCGGTTCTGTAACATAGTGAAATATATAGCTATGGAAACTAACGGTATTTATGATAAATATGTATGATCACGTTTAAAAACTTTCAGCTTGAAATAGTACATTACGATACAAGTGCGAAAAGAATGAAGTAAGACGGAACAAAGTGGCGATAAATTAAAACACGACCGTACGGCGACACGATTCACGAATTTCCTTTTCTCACGTGTTTCGCACGATGTTTTTCAGTACAGGTGGCCCTCCGGAGTTTCAACCTGACAAGAAATGAACCACTTCTTGCACTAGTCCGTAAAAAACCATATCTGTAAGGAAACACTATTTATTAGATACCTTATTCAAGGACACGTCAGTGTTTTGTAAGTATCACATATCTGCAGTTTGAGTTTTCTAGCAATCAAATAAAATTAGGTATACTAGATTTCACGAAACAAATGTAACGATTTGTAAATCAAATAAATAATTTTCTCGAATTTTATCGCGTATGCCTAATTTGCAATTTAAAAAGCGGCTCTAACGACCGACATGGCATTGAGGAAAAAGTTGATCTGTTCATATATTTACTTTGGATACAATAATAGTAAAACTCTACTACATATCTGTTTTTTCCATTAAACGGAACTCTAAAAATGTGTGAAGCGTGAAAATGTAATTCACTCACAATTTGTACCGTCGGCTTTTCAAGTCGTAACTCCAAATTACCGCTTAAGGCTGTAATTCATCCCTTTTCTACTAGAAAAGGTTATATTTTATACTTTTTATAAGTGCATTTTAAGCTTCCTTATAAGGCTAGAAGTTTTTGCTAGTAATTACTTTGTAGCATGTAATTATTATGGGATTCTTAGAATTTTCTAACGCCATCTTGAATAATGGCTTGGAATAGTTTTTGCGTTAGTTTCATGTAAAGAAGGTGTGTTGCGAAATAAAGGCAGACCATAAATGGTCATAATAGATTTATACGTTGATAATAATTTATTTTTAATAGCATTCAAGGCTTGTAACCCGGAATATATTAAAGTTTTCTTCTGGTCTATGGTTTATAACTCACTGTAAAGGTTAAAAAAAATATGTATCTAACAGGTGAAGTAGTTAGTAAAATTAAAATACATGCTATTACAATAAATATTCAAAATATAAAACATATTTTTTCCTACTTTTATATAGGCTTTAACAGCTAATGTATATTAAAGCCTAAATTATATTTTATAAACTGCGACAACACTTATTCTGTAGGTATAATACTAATACAAGTAAATTTATTTTATGGTAATAAAGAATTAATTTATTAAAATCTAAAAGTTCTACTCCATAGTTCCCTTAGCCGATCGGTTAAACAGCATAGGCCGGACAGAAAAGCCTATAGGGGCGGTCCGTGGAGGGGTGGAAACCTCGGAAAATTCGAGACCCACCCCTTCGCCACGTGCGACCAAATAGGCTCAGTGCACAAACGCCTTGACTAATCTATGCCGCTCACGAAAAAGAAAAATTAAAAAAAAAACGCGCGCGTTCACATACCACATTTTAAATTGAATTTTCGAACACCATTCTCACGTTCGCGTTTCGTTTTTGTTTAAGCGGAAATAGTCGTAATGAAAGCTTTGTGCTTTGAGTTTTGCGCGAAACGGAACATGGAGCACACGAGATTTCATGGTTAGTTGGCTGTTTGTTGTTTTTGAACGTTTTTCTTTGTTCGATTGTCATGTTGGTAAGCAGTTATGACGGTGCCGTGATATTTAAAAAAAAAACTTCTTTTTGTCGGATGGGATTTCAACGTCAGAAATTGTTTGTTCATTTGTCTCACTTGTAATCTTTGCTCAAAGAAAGTTTCTTTAGGAAATGTACTGTTGTTGTTGTATTTTAGTAGGTAATGTTAGGATCTCAACATACTTCCGTCAGTAGAAAAATGTGCCAAATAATGAGAAGTTTTTCTTCAAATTAGGATTTTGCACCTGTTTTACTGTCAAGTTTAATTTGTCAGACCATTTTTTTTTATTTATTATGTATTTATACCTAATCTAAATATTATGCAGTATCATATCATCTATTGACTACCTGATCTAGTCATATGCACTACCAAAAAATTACGGACTTCGCCTAATAACAATCTTTTACTTGGTCTAGCAAACCCATAAGTACTTAGATCTATCATTTTAAAAGAAAAGGGCGCGAAACTGAAGTTTCTGCTCCGAACTGAAGGTGCCTTTTATTACTTTAGATAGATAGATAGATAGAATACTCTTTATTGCACACCTTAACAAAAAAGAAAAACATGGTTAAAACAGATGATTATACATAGAGGTACACAAAATACTTTACTACTAGTAATCATGTATTAAAAATATAATAAGTACTGTAGTAAGTAAATAAATTGCATTCTAATGAAAATTACGACTTTAACCCTCTAATGCATAAGACAGGCAAAAATGCATTTCAAATTTGAACCCTAACAGCAGTCAATAGAGTCCAAAACCAATGAAACCATATTTGGCTTCGTATGCATTAGAGGGTTAATAAGTAATTTATTGTATTTATTTATCGTTTTTATTTAGCTTGCATCGCCTGATTTTTAGCCTTTATTTTGACCTTATGCGAGTAGGTAAATCCTACAATTTATGGTCAATAATTTATACTTACTTATATGAATATTCCTACTCCCTTATTAATATGAAAACCAGAATTAACTTCACCCGTCTTATTTGCAATAAATCTATACCTAAAACATTTTATCAGAGAGCTAACATTGATAAAAAATCAACTTAGGTACGGAAATTAACAAGGAAAATAAATAATTTTGCTTGCAATAAATTGAGCTGACGGAAAAATCTAACAAGCTAAAAACCTAGTTATTCACCCTTCGAGTATTTGTTAATTAATCGTTTATATTTCCTGTGTTAGGTCTTGCTATGACGCAGGCCTAGGCTAGAATACTAGATGAGTAATGAATAAACACTATAAACACATAAATTATTTACAAGCTAATGTCAACGCTGTTCTAAAGTTTTACAATCTTTGGATGGCCAGTTCGATCTAATAGCAAGAATAAAATGGTACAGTCCACGGTAGAAAAATAATAAAATCAATTTTTTTACGAACTGAGGTAATAAAATTGATTTAGTAATCAATTTTATAAAAAAAACTTTACAGATTGAAAACATTTTAAATTTTGCTCTATTGAGCTATAAATATTCGGTATTCAATAAATCCACTGAAACTCTACCGGTTGAAATAATTTAACTATCGCATTTACGCCGATTGTTAGTAAAAACAAGTCATTTAGAATATTTTAATTAACATTAATGTTTTCCTCTGAATAATCAGGCGGCCATTTTGTTTCCCTAACAACTAACAAACAACTAGTTTGACTAGCATTAAGCCATATAGGATATTCTAGGTATCGGAATTACCTTGAATAAAATTACATCCTTGAGTTAAATGTTGTTAGATTCATAAAATTCAATACTCAGTCTCGTATTATTCAATATAATCTACAAGTTTTCTAACGACATGTAGAAACTAAATAGCTACTGACATAATATATTTATTACTAAATTCGCCGATACATTTAAGTAATATTACATTTATTTTTAAAAGCATGTACATAAGGAGTGCATGATATACTACGGAAAAAATCAGTGTATGATATGGTATCTTTTCGAACTGACCGGTTTTTATTATGCAGTACCTCCTTATTTCTTAATAATCTCCTTTACACTTTAAAATACATATATATTTTAAGATAACTACTCAATCAATCAATTTTTTTTCCATTTGAAAACTTATTTAGGTACACAAAGTATAATTAAATTTAGTCTTAAATATAAGGACACATTCAAGAATTACGTAAAACACATTACAAACATACATTAACTTGAACCCGAAGTAAAAACGAACAAAAATATAAAACCCCAAAAAATAATGCATTGGTTCATCTTCATTTATTTTACTTCAAAAACATGTTCGTAATCATGTTATATATTACAATAACTAACTACTTCCAACTTTGACAATAAACCGACATTAGCCACCATTATTTTCTATTTCCATCTACCAGCTGTTGTTTGAATAAAAAACCGGCCACACAATTTACCGGTCTCCAAATGGTAGGGTACACATTCTAATTCTAAACGGCCTCGACCAATGGCGGGCGAGGACGCGCAAGATGGCGGTCGTGGGAACCGGTTAACGGGCCATTTGAATTTAGAATAGTTTTTTTACGCACACGTAATTTTTGACATTCAGACTGGTTATATCGTTCTATAATTGGCTGGTATAAAATGACAGTCGTATAGTTGCCAATAGAAATGGAAAGCTATTTGTTTTTTAGTAATTTAATAGTCCTAATACGTATATAAGGGGTTATAATCAGTAATGGTTAATTTTATTGTCGTTGCTTACCTTACCCAATGATTGATATTCTTTCACATTTTCATTCCTGAAACAAAATTTTAGTTATGAGTAAACCTTTTTTTCTCAAACTTGCTACGGAATGTTGATGTTACTTACTTTAAATTAAACCCGGAAATACCTACTATGTATCCGGTGGCATATGCTAAGATGATATGTAAAGAGATTTCATGTATTTATTTCACACCTAGGACTGCAAACAAACTGTCTTTTGTTTTGAAACGTCAAATTGTGACACTATGTCTTGACATTCAGCCACAGAAAAAAAAATAACCTAAGAACTAATGCCTAATACCACCAGGTAAAAGGATACCTCAAACAGATTTTAAAAAAAAGTTAGGCGCGAATGTTTTTTTTTTTAATGTTGTACGATACTGTACTATTGGTTTATTTACAAATCAAATAGTATGGTTTGGCGAAATCAGTTCGTTTGATTTCATGGCAAGTTTGAGAAAAGCACTATACAAATCTCGGCGAGAAACAGGGTTACAGGCCGCGTATTCCTATCTGGCCTCAGTTCCTTCGGCCAGATATATCTACTTGGCCTGTAACCCTTCGTTTCCCGTCCTCTATAGTAATGTACTATTGTGTTAACGGAAATCTTACTTAAACATTTTTCGTGCATAATACATAGGTATCTTCTCAATAATTGATTCATTATTTATTGCTGAACGAGAAACAAAATTATAGCCAATTCTTAATACACATGAACAAAGTTAGAAGTAATTTGTAACAGATGTAATTTTGTGTATCAATCTGACATGTGTAAGATAAGATAATAAATAAATAATACTCATTTATTTTGCTATATTCAGGAGTTTCAGGGCATACTGCAACAAGTAAAAAGTAAAACGGCCATCTCCTC
>JALPQI010016386.1:0-28367 GCA_025490895.1 Thaumatotibia leucotreta
TATAATTTACAAATAATATTAAATCTTAGACGATTATTATCAAAAGGCGTTATTTTCATTAAAGATCCAAATATACTTCAATAGCAACAGTTACTAGTAATTACCAGTGTCGATCAAAACCTAATGAAGGAATCCACTCGAACTGCCCGAACAAAAGGGACATCAATCTATAGGCAGATATTTACGACGACCTACTAATTACGAAGCAAACAAAAACAAACCATCATTTGCAAACAATACGGCTTAGGGAAAGTGAACCTGTAAGTTTGTAAATCTAAACAGAACGGTAACGTAGCCAGAGTAGCCAACATGCTAAAATAAACCTTTTTAACAGGTATTAAGGATGCAGCAACATGAAAGCTCTAACGTTGTACATCCATGTGGAACGTTCCTGTAGCGAAAGCCCGTTGCGTTGGTTTTCAGTCAGTGCCGCGCACGGCGCCACTGGGCACGGTAGGCGTCGTGACGCTACCGAGGAAAACCGCGTCTTTTTTACACAAATAAAAAAACATTCTAAATTTCAATGAAGTGTTCCGATTTCGAATTTAGTCTGGTTTTAAAAGTGCGTGATTGGTACAAAATTGGTACTATTTGTGAATTGTGATGTTGCGTTTACAAATAATGATACAAAAATAGTGTTAATATGTATTTTACGGTATGGCATGGCGGGTTCTTATGCTGAAAATTGTTCGATTCTGCGAACGTTTGTTTTTTGATGGGTTTGCCATAATTGGAAGTCAGATTGGATCTCTGTGTTGTTTGAATACGATATCCGCCGAATTCTGACTTTTGATGTAGCATGGTCGAATGTTTACTTAAAGCGTGTTAAAAGTATTATTGTAAGCGTATTATTGCCGTCGGAGAATATTTCAATAGGTATACGAGATAAACGTTTGGATGCGTGGAAATCGCTAGATTCACACACGATACACGCTGTAAATAGGTATTCATTCATGTTTTAACTGAAGGCTATATTCAAACGATAATTCATTTTAATACTCAATATATGGGTAACCGATATGTATATTAAGGAAGAAAACCAAATAGCTACTTTAATATTTTGGAGGTGTTTACATACGTACTTGTACAAGTATTTGGTAATTGTGGCACGATATTTCCTATAAAATGCTAAAACCTGAGCTACTGCTGTTTTTATCATAATGTACGTAAACAAATACAAAAAATCTAATTTAACTTGCGAAAATTTTCACATTATTGCATTTAGAAATCGCGTGAAAAAATCGTAATACCTCTACCACAGCGTCTAAAATGTTTACTACCTACACCTAGTTAATCTATGAAGGCGAATAAATAAATAAAAAATATTTATAGTAATAAAAACCGTTCACCTTAGAATATTGGTTCTAAGATCCATAAATTATACCCGCACTTGTAGACTTAGACTCAATTCAAGAAACGAGTCAGAGTCAAAAATCATAAAATGGAAAACTATAGCTCATAATTTTACGACACCAGATTTAACATTTTATAATATCTTTGAAATGCACCAAAATTTTGTTATTCGATTTTCGAACCAAATTATATGCGAGTTCCTAAGTAAAATTAAAAAAAAAACCTTATCCGTCCCAAACTGGGCAATGGACATTTTAGGGTGTTACATAGTTTACGAATTTTAGAAATTAATAACGTGTACCCCCTACCCCTACATCGGTTTCTTTTACCTTAAAGCACTCTGAAAATAAATTTCAGTTTATTCCTGTAACTGCAACCCGTGCCGACTTTTTTGCCATTTTCTTATACAATCTATGAAGATTATCACTTTTTTTTCTATGGCATTAACTTATACTACTGCCTTATGAATTTTTTTTCATAAAATTAACTTGATGAGAACAGAAAAACAATACATTATTATCAACTTAGTGGCAATCTTTGGGGGAGGCCTATGTTCAGCAGTGGTCGTGTTTCTGCTGATATGATGATGATGATGATGATTTTCAACTTACTGACGGACCAAATATTTTCATAGTAAAGGACCATGGGCATATTTGTATGGAGAGTGGACCAAGAATCAACAGAGCTGAAAGTGGTGTCATTAAATAGGTATTTACATTTATTTCATTTCATTCTATGGGCACTATGGTCAATTCCATTGCAAAACGGAGATATTTGTATTTTAGTCAGAGTAAATACTATGATGAATGATGTCTGGACGACGGTGATTTACTTAGACAGTATCCGCAGAACGCCTTACTCATATAAAATAATCCAATGGAATTCAACTTTGCACCTATAGAATGAAATAAAGTACATAAACAGACCTTTTTAATGACACTACTCCCAGCTCTGTTGGTTTTTGGTCCATTTTGACGCAACAGATGAAAGTCGGCGCGGGTTCCTGTTACAGGAATGAGCTGATTTTTTTTCAGAGTGTCTTAGGGTTAAAGAAGCCGATTTAGGGATAGGTAGGGGATTATGCGTAATTAATTTCTAAATTCGTAAAATATGGGACACCCTAATGTACATAATACCATAAATTGTATGTATAGGTACTCGTACACCAAATGTATACCTGTATGCTTAGCACATGATTGGTATGTCAGTATGTCGCCGCGAGATAAATTTTCCATCTTTTACTAACTATATGAATAAAAGAGGGATGGATAGTCTATCTCGCGGTGACATATTGTCGCACTAATCCTGTGCTAAGCTTACTGCTCCTTAGTACTGTACTGTATTTTCCATGCAAACAAACGTTGCAAATCTTGGCATCACGAAACTATTGAATAGCCAATAACACAAGCTCGATATGAATAGAGTACAACTGTACTCTATTTTCAACTGATAGCTTATATAGATTTCTCACGCATGTGTCGTCATAAAGGCTAAAATGGATCGAAGTCATTATGTTACTTGTTTTCTTGTCAATTTCAACAAAATTGTAGCAGATGTGACTTGTTATATTTAGCCCAACCTTGCGTGTTTACTGCTACGGCGCTACAATGCCTACGTTTTAATAGCGCTACGCTCTAATGGCGCTACGATCTCTCATCACCATTTACATTAGAAGACATACTCGTATTGAAAAGTCTGCAAAAACAATCGGTAACTTTCTAATGTTTGGGGATACGGGTTTTTCATGTGGCCTGACTAAAGCTTTTCCATCCTTACTACTTGTTTTATCTATTAAACTATTTTATGGCCCTAAAGCACAGTTTTCCTGCCGTAAACAGCTGTCAACTCTGTCATAAGCAGACATGAAGTCTCGGTGGCATGACTTCAATTAACTAGGGACTTCCTTCCGGTATTATTCATCGATAAGTAAATACTCATTTCGAAATTACATTTCATATTAGCTGGTATTTTCAGTAGATAAATAGAAAATAACCACAATATGCTCATTACTACTCACCAATGTTATCTATGTATTTTTTACTTATAAAAATCTAATAAAAATCAACTTTAACAAGTAACTATGTTTTCATATTTGATCTATTTCCACCCGAAGTAAACTTGATTTTCGACTGCTTTACAACTAAGCCCAATTTAGGTAAATTTATCTCGAAGTGACTTCTATGTCTGGTCATAAGTAATAAAGCGTTTCCATGTGCAATAATATATACGCCTTAAGATGAGAAAGGATAAAAAATAAGCTGTAATGTATCTGGAAGTCATAATTAAATCTGAAACTTGAGTTAGGTACCTACTTGGTCTTAAGACTCGAAGTATTAAATATTGAAATAAAATATCGGCATGTTAATGATCACTTATTGCGAACGAAAGAATACTAAAATTTACTTGATATTCCCTTTCTAATCTTTTTATAAGCCTTTATTGTATAAACTTATTCTAAATTATGAAATAAACACATAAATAAAGAAATCTTATCTAAAATAGAAACTAATAATCTAAATAGAAAAGCTAAAAATACATTTAATAAAAATACTTACCTACAAAAAAAAACTTTATAAAAAGAATACCCCGTCGAGCAGGTCTGTCTGCGGCATGGACCCCATGACGCTGGCGGCGTTCCCTCTTTGGATCGCAATGCTGATCCTTTGGTAAAAATAGGCGCAAGTTCTGGGGTCCCCAGAAGCGTGGATCAATTGAGACGACAGGGTCCTCATAAATTGCTTCATGTCGGCTGACCAGGGCCCTAAGGTCTCCACCGCAAGCGCCGCAAAATCATAGTTTTGTAACAAACTAGAGTACTTGCGGCGCTTGAGGATCTGAGCCTGATCAGCCGCAGCACCGGCCGAGGTGCGTGTTACCTGGATGTGGGACTGGGCGATGTGTCTACGCATGTTACGTCCCACACCAGGGCCCTACCTAGTTTCCATGGCATCAATGTTACCCCATCTGGACGCTTGCCATCGTCTCTCACCATACCTGTGGGCTCCAAGGTAAAGGGTATTGAGACGGTGGCTAGCGCCCGATGTACTAGGTCGTTCAGGGTACCATGGCGGTACATGCGGCCGGCGCTTCTTTGACATGACAAACCGTGTCGTCCCAGCTGATCAACAGCTTTACCACAGACGCAGGTATGAGGGACACATATTTTGGACCCAAGGCGCAAACAAATGGCAATACGTAAGGTACCTGGGTCCAAGACAGTGCCTATATTTCTGGAGGGAAGAACGTTCAGCCAGTGTCCTGATTCCTGAGCTGAAACGGCCAAAAGATGAGCGCGTTCAGAGTCGGCCGGATTTCTTTCCAATAGTAAATTAAAATCGACTTTCAGGCGAGGGTTGTCCCAAGCCTTCTGAACATGTTTTGTGGTTGGGATTTCCGCACCTAGACACGAGTCTGACCAGGCTCTCTCTGCTTGCGCCAGGCTCGCTATCTCTACGACGGGTATCTGAGGAAGGTTAAGAATAATACCGACAAGAGATAGCGAGCTGTAAGCGGAAGACAAGAAAGCCGGCAAGGCCACACTTGAAGAGGAGCGGATACCCAAACCGCCAAACCTTAAGTATAGGCAGAACGGCTTGAGACCATGAATTTGAATTTGAATTAAATGATACATTGAGGACTTTGGACAAGGTGGACCGAAGAGTGTCGTCAATTGATGAAAGTAAATTTTGAAGTTTCCACATGGGGCAGCTTCGGAGCAAATGCATAAATTTTGGAGTAAACAAGCAACAGCGAATAATAAACATAGTCATGTGGGGATTTATTTCGAAAAGTGTGTCGGAGGTACTGTTAAACAGGTTCAGTTTGCAATTAATCACAGGACAGATTGCTTCGTCAAAAATCGGAGAACCTAGTAGTGTAAGGGAAGATTTGGAATGAACGGATATATTTGGCAAAATTGCATTAAAGTTGGTTAGGATTTCAATTTTTCTTTCTAATTGTTAATCTCTCTAATATAGAATATAAGTAATTTAATATTTAATAAGCCGTGCAGAATTCCAGAATACAAATTCGTGATACGGTATAAATTTAGTAAGGGCGACAATGTAAATACCCCGGGGTAGTAAACTGGCACCGAATCGACCGCCACAAACCCCAATTTGATTAAATTTTAACGTGAACTGACGTCCGTCCCGCTGACCTGTAGCCGTAGTTACCATGAGTTGTAAAGTAAAGGATACTTTAGGTTTTACTCGATACGTAATTCATTCTATTGCGCTCGTACTTTACATATCGAGTAAAACCTAACGTTAACGATACTTGCAAAGTCATGGCAAGGTGGATTTAGACCAAACGAAGCTCAATTTATGCGCGAATGCTCATTCTATCCCCCATTTTATGAAATCAACGTTTTGTGTAGCGAACTAAATTCGTAGAGTGGGGGATCGAATGAGCATTCGCTCGTTTGGTCTAAATTCACCTTAAGCTTATGACTGTACCGCGTCTAATCGTTTGTCGTTGTTGCCGTCACGGTCTAACAAGTATGCAAGTGCGAAAGTGACGGGCAGCATGATAAATGCGTAAAATTGGACCATCGTAAGCCACACGGTACGGCTACTCTAGCCGTTACCACGAGTTAGGAAATAATGGTTACGTTAGCGTTTATTTATTCAATACGTATATTCAATCCGCGATTAAAACGGGATTTGAAAGTACTGTTGACACGACAGTTAAGTCGATCTAGGATATATTCATAGTTAAATTAATATATTTGTAATTTAAGTTCAGAGACTTGAAATGAAATGAAATCGTTTATTCACAATGAACATAATTATGGTAACAAAAGATCTTAAATAACAAATAGTGTATCCTGTATACATAGTTTAATAAATAAAAGGTACAATTTGATTTAATGAAATGTCACTAGCATAAATAAAATTAAAATTAAAATTAGGTAATATTATTAGTGGAGGAAGAGTACATAAAACGAAACATGATTATAAATACAATGAGTAAATGCAGACCACAAATGAATTAATCACTCGCGACATCTGTAAACAACTATTTTCTTGATAAATATTCTGTCATTTGTTGTGTCAACAGTACTTTCGAATCTCTCTCTGATTCCGGTTTGATTATAAAGTAGTATATAGTCGGCGATAGTAAAATACCGCGTAACTACTAAAGCAGATAGAGTTCAAATATCAAACAATTGACATTCAAATGGACCGTAATTGAATTTGTTAGTTACGCGGTATTATTCGACGATATCGCGCTTGTTCTAATACGCGACTGAGAGCGTGATAGACCGCTTTACGCATTGAGTAAACGCTAACGTTAATGTTACTTGCTAACTCATGGTACGGCTACCTGTAACGTAGACCTTTGATTTTAAAGCGCTACTGCTAAAGTTCTAGGTAATTATGAATCAACCGAATTACCACCAAAGTAAGAGAAGAATGCTTTTCTAAGACTTGGATATAAATATTAGAATTTATGCGTAGTAATATTGGCAACTATTTTCAAATCTTCACAGGAATTATAGATGAATCAGCAGTATTATCATTTTCCTACCACAAACCTGAATTGATTTCACATGTTGTGTGTTAGCTTAACACAGAGTATGAAATACTGTACAGAAAATAAAATGGCATCGGATCGACCGCCATAAACTCAATTTGTACCGAGGATATTACATTTTAACGCGCGTTCATATCCGACCTCCCTGACCCCGTAACACAGACCTTTGAATGAGTACTTAAGGGATAAAACGGAACATAATACCTACCTGCATAATATGATGATATTTGCCGTGTGGTGACGGCAGTAAGAATACATTTGTCACCACCCCAACTCCTCCTGCGGGTGTCGTAAGAGTCGACTAAGGGATTGAAGTGTCATTTACAATTATGATAAAAGATTGATGATGGGCAGCAGCGTCATCATAGTGGACACATTACTGCGATCGCCCATCCGCTTGCCCAGCGTGGCGATTATGGGCATTTACCTCCTAATGCGTCTATACGCATAGTTAATAGGAGAGGCCTACGTCCAGCAGTGGACTCTTATAGGCTGATGATGTGATGTGATGTGATAATATGATGATGGTAAGTAACAAAAAACCCATCTGAGTAGGTACGTTTCGCGTACTTGGGTACTTAGATAAGTGAAAAAGATTAACAGCATATGAAGTAAACTGGATTAAAACTATCTTCTTTTAAAATAAGTTATTGATTATATTGTTGTTTATTTAAGTATAACTACCACAATTAGCCGAAATTCCCCAAAACAGTAAAATATGTTATACAAAACACTTAGAAAAAGAGTTTGATTTTCCAGAAATCTCTCGAGGGCGTTCTTGCGTTTCATTATGAAATGTTTTAGTGTAGGTCACGTGTAGGTACTTACCTCATTTCCCATAAATCTCTCTTTTGGCCTTATCGAAATGTCTATAAGTGCGAAAGGGACTAATAATACTTAGCGGCAGTTAAGAGACGTTTATTAAGGGAGTTACTTTTTATGTAATTATTTTCTTTTAGTAGGTATGCTTACTTGCTTAGCTGCTTCCTCAGTTGCATCATTTCGCCGCGTTGTATTATCTTCGTTATTTGTTTGTCAGCCTCTATAGCCTAGTTGGTAGTGACCGTTTCTACGAAGCCGGAGGTTCCGGGTTCAAATCCCAGCGAAGGCATTATTTGTGCATTTATCAGTGATAAATTATCAAAAATGATTTTGATTATTACTTTATAAACGGTTATTATATTTAACACTGCCGGATGTTCCGTGATCCGTGTACCTTTTAAATAATTAGTATAATATATTTAATGTATGTATGTAGGTATTGTAGGTATTTATCCAAGAATGATTAGTTACTAATACAAACATAACAAACAAACGTCAAGGTAACCTTAGTCTAAGTAGTTATTATATCTTTCTGTCAATAAAGATATCGCTTACAATAATCAAAACAAAGATATCATATTTCCGATATTAATAAGCATACTTGGACAAAAGATAGGCTTCAGGAGCCTTTTACGAAGCCTTCTTTCAGTAATATACACATAATTAACCAGTAACATAATACGTGCTCCACGAAAGGGGATGGTCCTAGAGTTACCCAAACGTTATCGATAATTTTATTATTCGTCACCATTTCCTACAGTTCATTATTGAAAATTTTGTGAGTAGCATCAATATAATGTCATTTACATACAACATAAATCATCACATAACGCGATATTCGCACTACATGCTACATTGCACTGCATGCATGCATGCATGCATCAGCCTATCATAGTCCACTGCAGGACGTAAGCCTCTCTTATTAACTATGCTATACGCATTAGGAGGTAAATGCCCATAATCGCCACGCTGGGCAAGCGGATTGGCGATCGCAGTAATGTGTCCACTATGATGACGCTGCTGGCCATCATCAATCTTTTATCAAATAATGGTCAGTGACACTTCAATCCCTTAGTCGACTCTTACGACACCTGCAGGAGGAGTTGGGGTGGTGACAAATGTATTCTTACTGCCAGCACATTCCACTGAGAACCGAATTATTTTGGATGCATACATTTTTTATTGCATATAAGCATAATAAGTGTAGCTGAATGTACTTGTTATTATGTCCTACGCTAAGGGCACGTGGAACCTATTAGAAAAAAAACTCGCGACACAGGAGAAGTTAAAAGATTTACCCGTATTACATTTACACCCCGTAGATTACCTACTTTAGACACATAATCATCCATCTAGCTTTTGAACATCGATAGTATCGATAACCACTTATTTAAAACTAGCGGCACAACCCTAGGTGGCCCTCTCTCCCCACTTAGGGGTTGGTGGGTGATGGCCCTTCATTTCGTTTACTGCTTACCGTAATGTGCTAGATGCTTTAAAAACCGTTTTTGGAAGGATCGAATCTTCTCTCGTAACTGATAAATTGATAATGTTGATGGATTTTACTTAGCCTATCCTTTTGCTTTTATATTCTCTTTGCTCTTATTTTACCTAGTAAGCATTTTGCATACAGATTGAATACTTAAGCGCGAAAGAGAAAAAGGGTCACCTTGGGTTTACTTAACTGCATTTTATACATCCACACAAATGTATTATATTATATTTGTGCATATATATTAAGGGACGACTCACACTGCGTCATACTAGGTCTGTGCTGGACCATTCATAATTTCAGCTAACCTAG
Source organism: Thaumatotibia leucotreta (assembly GCA_025490895.1). Taxonomy (NCBI): domain Eukaryota; kingdom Metazoa; phylum Arthropoda; class Insecta; order Lepidoptera; family Tortricidae; genus Thaumatotibia; species Thaumatotibia leucotreta. The sequence continues at coordinate 9,518 of JALPQI010016386.1, forward strand.
TTCACTATCTGCACAAAAACTGAATTGAGAAAAATACTTAAAACATATAACAATTATTGTGAGCATCTTTAGTAAAATATCTATAATTGGGTCCTGAAATTATATACAACTTATAATAGTGTTTAGTGGACACATTACTGCGATCGCCAATCCGCTTGCCCAGCGTGGCGATTATTGGCATTTACCTCCTAATGCGTCCATACGCATAATTAAAAGGAGAGGCCTACGTCCAGCAATGGACTATCATAGGCTGATGCTGTAAGATGTATAATTTCAGGACCCTATAATAGTGGTTTTCAAGGTATTACGCCTAGTTATATATCAGGGACTTATTGAAGCCACTATAGGCTCCTCAGATTTTCTAAATCCTCAAGCTAACAAAACGTCTTGATTGCGACAATCAATTACACCAATTAGTAATCTAGTGGAGAAATAAATATCTATAATTTTTTTTTTATCTTGGGACACCCTACACAAATCAACCTAGTCCCACGGTAAGCTCAATTAAGGCTTGTGACGTATAGATACTTAAATACATAGACATTAGACAACCATGACCAAAGAACAAATATTTGTGATAAATAAATACACAAATAATGCCCTCGCCGGGATTCGAACCCGGAACCTCCAGCTTCGTAGGCAGGGTCACTACCAACTAGGCTACGGAGGCTGACATATAATAATACAATAATACATCAAGAAATAGAATAACCTACATCAAGTTTTGATATAATAAAACGGAAATATGGTCGTTTTTATAAAAGTGAGTATAGTTCGAGAAATATAAATTGGTAACTTTCTTCCTACATTACAGTAACAATAAACGTTCAATTTATATTTCTCGAACTATACTTAGCACTAACTTAGTTTAATTTTAGAAACGGGCAAATTTGAAGTCAATGTACGCGTTTGAAGTTTATAGAAAATACGAAATTACTTTTTCCCGACATAATATACCTGCCTAAACTTACACCACATTGCATTGTGTTGTAACGTATTGGAATCAGGCACTAGGGGCCATTCTAATTGTGGAGATATGGACATTGTGGAGCACATTGTGGAGATATGGACTTCGGGAAAGAAAGTTATTTATTGCGGTTTATGTGGCTACCTATCCCAATAAAAATCGGAAGGAGTCTTATTCTCCGTGCTGTATGTAGGAAGAATATTCCTGTTTCAATTGTTTTGTGGTAAAAGTGTACCTAAATAAAGCTATTTTTATTTGATAGGTAAATCGTTAAACTGTTTGTTGACATTTTATAAAAACTTTTACAAAACTTATTCTTATACGTAATATTCAGTGATCGGTTTTTTGGATTCTCCCGACGGGTCTCCTACAGTAACTTGAAAAATAAACTTTAATAAAATTAATAATAATACTATAATTAATTAATATAATTACCATATTTCTGTTTCATAAAATATGCTCTTGTGTGTATAATACAATAGTGTTAAAAAATTTGTATAGTCACACCTGTAATTTTTTTATACGCGAAATCCCGCTAGGGGGAAACCAAAAAACCGATCACTGGTAATATTGCTACTCAGCAACCGTACTACATATATTGACTGACTTGATCTTTGTAGTAATTCGCAATTAACGGCTTCATCAGTATATTACAAAGATAAACCTTTGTTTACCGATCTAATTGAGCTGCCAATTAATTACGTCTGGGATTGATGCATTGGTAATTAGTTGTGGCAGGCTAGCAGTAGCCGTATTGTGGCTCAGCTTTATTGTTGCAATGACTTGTTTAGTGTTTACAACATGACTATTTACTAGCTTATCATGAAAATAACTCTTGGATGATATTTCTGATTTTTCTGTATCATGTTGTCGCTGGAGTTGCAATCAAATATTTGCATATTAATTAATTTTAGATGTGATTTTTTGAGCTTTTTAATAAAAAATCTCACTTCGCCGCTTATGAGAACGTTTTTAAACCGATCGAAAAAACATACCAAACTCCGTCTTTAATAACAATTATATGCTACGAGAACCTATCAGTATTTTTTCATAGTAATATATGAGTTTTTACTATCAATTTTAATACCTATTTACTCATAATTCATAAAATGAAAACAACCGGCACCTGAGAGAGAATTTTTTAATTTTGAGCGCTGATTTTTTCGAGTTCATACTAAAATAATGAAGAAAATAAAAGCATCCCAAAAACCGTGAAGTATTCATAATTAAAATTGAGTTTCCTCGGTTTAACCATTTTCCAAACAGCTTAAAACGTCGACTACAGCGTCCGAAATTCTGGAAAATTATATCCGGTTTAACTGCAGCAGCACTTGATAGGTACTGTTTTCCGGAATAATATTTTATCTAAATAAAATACCAACCGGGACAAATATGGAACACGAAGTTTCATATTGCCCAGTTAACTGGGGCACGCTGCCTACTGGAGGGTCCTCACGCCGACAGCTGATCGATGGGCCGGCCATTGGAAATCGTTACCTGTCAGTCCAACTGTCAAAGGGTAAGGTTCTCTTTTTAGTTGAGACGCAAATAGATGGAATGCTAGTTTGTAGTCATACCGACGAGTTTTATCACAGGCCGTATAACCTGTAATTGTTGTCTGTTGTGTTTTTCGAATGTAGCTGTGAGAACGGGCGGCATAAATGAAGGTATATCTAGAAAGGGATGCAGTTACTGGTCTGAAAAACGGGACAACTTTTTTAAAGGAGAAGGTGCTCGCCACTGATCTAATACATGTGGCACTTTCAATCTTATTTTATATTTGAGGACGTGAGTGGAAGAACTTTTATGTAACTAAAACATAATTTCGGGTAAACTGCAATTAAATAATTATTTTTCTCTGTAGAAAAAGCAGTGATGATTAGGAGTCTTATAGTCAAAACGTTTGTAGTAGTTAAATACTTATGCATAATACTGATTAAAAAATAATTTAAAATAGGTTGGTTACGTATGCAATATTACTAAAAAGTAATGCATGCAAGTGTAAAAGTACCTACATGAAATGTTCGTTCACGGATTAAGTATAAGTACTTTGGATAAAAATCTAATGAATATGAAAACAATAATATGCAGTAGTAATCGCCATGTTTTAAATATTTTAAGCGTAATCGCTCACTCAATGATATCACTTTTTGTGTTTTTTTTCTACAGCAATATTAAAAATTATCGTTGCTTAAAATACTTACGCCAATAGTGTACTTAAAAATAGCTTAATTTATCCGTTAGAATGAGTACCTTAAAGGTTAGGCTTTACAATAATATACATATAATAGATATGTATCTAGATGTCTGTTTTTGTTTCTGTCTACCGCAGAACGTGCACTGCATTCAAGTCCTTCCATATCAGCCACCACACGTCTGCATGCATATTCATGTATGTCAGCACCGGAACTTCTCAATTTCCCATAACCCTGTTTACTGGCTGTCTAATGACGTATTGATCCACGTTGTAATACGGAGTTCTCGGAAACTAGTTCAGTTTGATGTTGCTTTTCCTATGATGTGTTTTAGATTCATGGCGTTAGTTACGCGTATATTTTGGTAGGTATAGGTATGAGTTGGCCGTGTGGTGATGGCAGTAAGAAGACATGGTCACCACCCCAACTCTTCCCGCGGGTGTCGTAAGAACCTATTAAGCAATTGAAGTGTCACTGGCCATTCTTTGATAGAAGATTGATATTGGGCAGCAGCGTCATCATAGTGGACACATTACTGCGACCGCCAATCCGCTTGCCAATATGGCGATTATGGGCACTTTAAGTACCTTCTAATGCGTCTAAACACATAGTTAATAAGAGAGGCTTTACGTCCAGCAGTGTACTGAGATAGGGTGATAATGATATTTTGGTAGTACTTACTTACTGTTGATTGGAATCCTTAACTATGCTGGATTTTTCTGTATGCCTACATAGGTAGGCGGGAACGAAGGTTCACAGGTAAAGGCAGGGTTTTAAAACGTCCAAGAAATCTGCTATCGTTTGGCATAATATACCTACTACTTATTATACCACCTTTATTACCTTACTACAATAAAAATACCCAGTCATTATTATTATCGTCACGAACAGCAAAATTAACACTGTATTCCTTACTAACAAATACGAAAAGCGTCCTTTTGGCATAGGAAGCGTGAAAACTATTCTGAATACTTAAATGGTGTGAAAAATTATGTTTTATCGATGGAAGACGTTGCTCAACGTTCATTTTTCGTTTGAATTTAACATTCCCTTTTAAACAAATTACTTAGGATAATGACGATAATTTGGATTAGTAGGGTTCATCTTTCCCATCTTAGCTTATTATCCTTATTTTCTGCATTGCAGCGAAATATTTGTTTTCAATTTTGATAATTTCAGTGCTATTTTGATATTATATTTTAAACCCGGGAATAAACTTTTGCATCGCTAAAATTGGTCGTTTTATCTCGACTTATTAACGATTATAGAGAAGCGAAAACTGCCCTTCATTTTAGGCAAAGTTAATTTCCTATGTCTGCTCAGCTGTATCTATTTCTTTTGATAGGTGTAGGTGCTCGTAATGGGCGCATTGGTCAACTGATGACTCTTGTGAATTCGTGTAAACATGGTCGATTAATTTGAAAGAAATATGAAATAAAACTATGAAAACGGATAAACTCGCGTATATTAACTAATTTTAACATAGTTTTATTTCATGTGTAATCCTCGCGGTAACCGAAGAAAATATTTTCAAAGAAATAGTTATGAGGAGATTTTAAATATAATGTTTATAAAAAAAACTGGCCAAGTGCGAGTCGGACTCGCTCACAAAGGGATCCGTAGCAGCAAATATAAAAAAAAACAATTACTTAAAACAAACTTCCTCAAAAACCATGAAATATAATTTGATTAAACTACAATCGTTGAAGGAGTTTATTGATATGCATCACGTCCATTTTTTTAAATTTTATATCCCGTAGCTAATTTTACAAAATCGGCCAAGAGTCGGGCCGGAGTATACCTATAAGGTCCGTAGTTATTCAAAAACTGTTCAAGCTATCAAGTAGTATAAGATTTCTAGTAGAAAGGTTTCGTAAATTTAAAGTTTTACTTTTTATACCTATTTTTTTCACATTTTTAAACTTAGGCTTGCCTAGCCTCAAGTTAGTTTTTGCTTTCGAAGCGAGTATGCCTAAAAATTAGACTCTCCTTCTAATTTTTAGGAATAATCGCTCCGACAGCAATTTTACGATTATTACGAAGGGTATAATTTTTACGATTTCGATAGCTGATAATAGCGAAAACGGTTCACTTGAATCAAAAGGGCATCTAGAAATCTTTATATAGTTAATTTTGAAGATCATTCCATTGATACCCGCTTGTGTACATTGTAATCAAACATATTATAGTAGGAAATTTGAAAAAAAAATACCATTATGTAAGTAGTGCATAGGTTGGGGTATGTACCTTATTTTTTATGTACCCTTTACGGGGTATGTACCTTATTTTTTTTTCTTTAAATTCAGTATCATAATTTTCTAGCAATTCATAACATAAAACACCTTATACATATCATTATTAAATTTAATTACTGCAGTACCTATTTACTTATGTTTTCCGATTAAATCAGCAGTGATAGACGGACATGACGAATCTATAAGGGTTCCCATTTTGCCATTTTGGTTACGGAACCCTAAATAAAATCATTTTTCAGGTAGGTAGGCATTTTACAGGTATCTGCGATAAATTACGTAAACAAGAGCTATCTGAAAATCCATCAGACATAAACGTAGATCGAGTTACGTTTCAATCTAGCCAGCCATAGGACGTAACCCGACGCGTCCTTGCGCTGTCACTTTACACCCCCCATTGTACGGGGACCGGTCGTCACGTACACGGCTACCTGTCAAGTACCCGTGACTCCTTGAGTATTGTTCCAGTTACTTGCAGAGTCGAACACTTAAGTCCAGGCCGAATGCGTATGCTGCAGCCTATTTCTAAAAAGCTTGTAACTTGTAATACAAGCGGAAGTCCTGGGGCCTATTTCTCGAAAGCTTGTAACTTGTAATACAAGCGGAAGTCCCTATCTAATTAATAGTGTTAAAAAGAGACTTCCACTTGTATTACAAGTTACAAGCTCTCGAGAAACGGGCCTCTTACCTAAGTATATGAAAAGTCCTTGTCTAAGAATATGAAATATGAAAGTTATGGTGTTAAAAAGAGACTTCCACTTGTATTACAAGTTACAAGCTTTCGAGAAACGGGGCCCCTGGGGCAAGTGGAAGTCTCTTTCTGACACTATTCAATGGATGAGGACTTCCGCTTGTATTACAAGTTACAAGCTTTCGAGAAACGGGCCCCAGGACGTGCACGTGCGTGTGTGTGGCATGCGCGTTATAGCTTATGTAAATGTCATAGTAGATGGCACACCGCATGTACGTCACGCGCACGTGTACGCTGCGCAAGTCACAAGTTTCAGCTTGTAGTGTTAATTCTGAAATATTTTATTTATTTATTTAACCTTTATTGCACAAAAGAAAAAAAAACTTGAAGTACAAAAGGCGGACTTAATGCCATAAGACATTCTCTACCAGTATCATATATTCAATTTAACTTACTAGTTAAGTATTTCTTATTTAGCATGAAAGGTGTGTCACGACCCTGTTCGAATGTTAAAGGCCCGGCCACGACATTGACATTTGTCTCCCTCACTCTAATGACGCCTTCGTTGGATTGACAGAGAAAAATCCTCGAAATTTACGAAATTCGATTTTCGCGGTAGTAGGCCTGTGTCTGTGGTTACTCTAGTTTTCTTGGTGTTCGACTCGGCAGTGGGTATACAATAAGAACCCGTCCTTGAGCGTCGTATTGTGCAACTTTGTACATAAACCTTTTACGTATAGGTACAGTCTGTTCGGAGTTTCTGTAGTGTGATGCGTGATGTAATGACACATCAATGTGACGTCAATGCAGACTCCGCCCGTGTAAGTACTGCGTCAGCTCAATCCAAAGTCCTCTTTTTATTATAGAATATACGATATACGCTGTGTTCCGTGTAATTTTAAACCTAACAAGATGTATGAAAGTAATAAGACATACATCATTTAATAATCGGTCATTTGTACAATATACAATTAGTCATACGTCAAACAGACAAACAAGCCAAAAGTGAAGGCCAATAAGGTTCTTATTGAACCTTTATCCGCAGTACTTCTTTTCTATCAACTTGTCGATGGACATCCAAACTATTAGCCAACTAACGTATGTAATACTACTCGTAATATGTATATTGTATACCTATGTATATTTATATGTTCAAAAGTTAAGGGTCTCCAGGAAGCTTCGTCAAGTTTTCTGTTTTTGATGGGTATGGGTGGGATTTCTAAATATCGACTTACAGCAATATTTATTCGCTTGAAGATGTCTCATTAATACATTTGTGAATTGTACGCTAAAAATTCAAAGGACGCGCTCATACTGAGATCTATTGAAATTATGCGATGTTAAGGAATTACCTTTTATCCCCCTTCGTAACCACTGGGGAGTTGTCCCACAGTTGTCGAAAACTATGTCGACAACTGTACGCTATGTACCTATAGGATTTTAAGGGAATCTTATTTAGGTCAAAAATAATACGTTTCTCTAATAAACTAGTACGTTAACACTTACTGTCATTGAGTTATTAAAATAATAAGTTTAATGACTTAACAAGTGTATTGAATTGTATCTTTTATTACGTCCTAATGTTACTTATTTTAACATGTGCTTTATGTGGCGTATTCTTAAAGTCGTCTCACATTACCATTTTATTTATCGTATGTATGGAAACTTTTTCGCGTTTTACAAAAAGCGATATACCTACTAGGTAGCTCCAAGTAACGTACTTAGCAGCCTGTTACATTTAACGAAAAAAAACCGGTTTATATATTTTCGTTGTTAGAATAAGAAATTGAGTAGATAACCGATAATTATTAAAAATTTAGTACCTAATCTGGAATATCCTTCTTCCTAAATACCTATTACATTATCAGTAGATTAATATCCTAAAAATTGAGAATTGTAAAATCTACTGTTTATGGAGTCATCACTCCGAATACTGCGTTGAATTAAAAATACAAGAAGATAACTAGGTAGTGTTTTATACTCAACAATGGGTCTTTGCAAAAATGTTACAATTACTCGACACTTTATTCTATTGTCCGTCGTACGCCATAGTAACAATACGAGTAGGTACTTGCTGAACAGGTAGGTACTTTAGTCCAAGCGTAACGTAGGTCGTTGAACTTAAGATACACTGAGCAATATTTCGTCTGTTATCTTTAAATGGATCGCATCGATCAGCTCCAAATATGCAACAAAGTTATCTCTGCTGGCGGTCAAAACAGGAACTACTGTTACTTCATATAAAGTTTACTGAAATTGATTGCAGTGGCGCCTCAGCTGACTGTATTGATATTTTGGCTCAGGTTGCAGATTAATAATTCTTGTAAATTCAGTATTTTAGCCAATTTATATCTCGATCTAGATGCTGGAATATTATACTATGATTAGGCTTCGATTTGACTTCAAATTACCAAGCAACCCGGATCATGCCATACAAAACTAACGCTCACCTCAACAGCTATAAGAACCAAAACCAAACAACAAAGTACAAAACCCTAGTCATAACATTCCTAACCAAATAAGTACCAAAGATATGATTCGAGTACAAAAGTGACATCGATATCGACAATGCAAGTCGACAAAAGTGGCAGGAGTGTGAAGATGAGGCGGGACTGCCTGAAGTTGAGGCTGAGTGACCCTAGTCCAGGGTCTATCAGTTCATCCTTCCACGCTTCGGACTCTGATGATGAGAGTTCGGAGCGCGCACGGAAAGACCAGCATAGGGAGCTCCCGGCTGCAGTTACCTCTAAACAGGTCAGTATTTTCATCTTTACACAATGAGTTGGGCAATATGTTAAACGTTAGCGACTGTTTAATTTACTATCTGACGCTATTTAATTTTATACAGTAGCTCTAGCATGAGATAATCGCCATGATTCGATAGGTAATTTACTTTCTAGCCATCACGCTCGCACGGCATTGGTACGAGTGAAATGAATAGAAAGTTAACGTAAAGTTAAACGTCATTTCCAAACGGTACCATAGGTTGACAGTTGCCACGCACGTGCTAGTGACTGCCATGAAGTCTACCATGAGATTAACGCCGTGATTCGATAGGTAAGGCCGTGGCTTTTCTGGCCGGCGACCGACGGGTGTCCGCCGCCGACGACGTTCGATTCGAATGTCTTGTTCGGGAATGTTTGAGGGTGGTTTCTCTGAAATGATTCCGGCAGCAGGTAACCGACGACGTGTCAGAGAAACCACCCTCAAACATTCGCGAACAAAACATTCGAACGTCGTCGGTCGCCGGCCAGAAAACCCACGGCCTAACTTACTTTCTATCCCGCACGCACGTCATTGTTACGAGTGAGATGAAAGTTAGTTACGTGGTATATGATATGTCAAATCCAAACGATACCATGAGTTGACACAGCACGCTGGTACACTGGTAGAAAACGCACACACGGATATGTGATGTTTCTTATTAGAAGAAGTTGGATGCAACTCAGATCGCTGAAATTTGTATGGCAAATTATAATAACTTCCGAAACAATTTATCCCAAAACTAAGTCGCATAATTATTATACAACATTTACTGTCTCATTTTTTGTGTGCCATACATTTTATACTAATCTATCCTAATGCCAAAAGAAATTCGACGAAATGAAATTATGTATGAGGAAAGAGAATTTGGCCCGTAATGTTATACGATAAGTCGTTTGGGAAATAAAATTAGAAAATAATCGGCTAAATGTCAGTTGATAGGTACGCCGATATTTACAGTACTTACTACCAAGAAAGTTGCGTGTTATATAGTGTTTACTTTTAACGCTTGACATTCCGAGGATTTTTCTCTATCATCTATATTTTGATTTTCACGACAGGGCCATTTTGCAAACAGAATGATAAACAGTTTATACCTAATTTAAATTATATTATTTACACCGAATTTTATTTATCTCCTTGGTATAATTAATTTGTTACATGTAAACAGAATTATGTGGTTTTCGTTATTTTTTACTGAGTGCATGTCCCGTCAACGTATATTTTTAACCATTTTTTAACGTAGGTATTTCCTTGAGTCTATTATGTATTGTAGTATTAAAACTCTTAATTCCTGCAACACAAACCACCCCAAGACCATCCCGAGATTATTTGAATTTCCCACCAAAAATGTAGGTAATTAAAATTTCACGTGGTTGTAGAGTACAATGATGTCTGAATACTATCCCAACTTGAAAACTATTTCACAGTCACGATATCAATCATATTGTAAGAAATCTTATACTACTTCTCATTTTGACATGGTCCTAGAGTAGGCGAGGGTTTCAAAACGTTTGGAGCTTAGTATACACTAGGAGATAATTATGAAAATGGAGCACTCCATGGGCTGTCCCGTACAAACGCGTTCGATAATTTGAGTTTTCTTCCAAGTTATTAGTTCCAATATTTTAGAATTTATTTACTAAAACATTGCTATATGAAGCAGTGAAACAGAAGGTAGGTACATCTTAAGTTAGATATTAGTTTAGTTATTACATATATTTATAAGTACCTACCTAAATTTTGACTCCTCTCTCCTAACTTTTGACTTTTGAGTCACGAAAGAGAACTTCGATATATCCACAATTTTGAGAAAAACCGTGTGCGTACGGGACATCGGTGGACTCTTTCGTGTAATGCACCAGATGTAGATTACCTTTTCTCAAAGGGTATCGTAGCGTGCGCGCAAGATATATCTCAGCGAGATACTGGCAACGTCGCGGTCACCTCCAAATAGGTCAGTGTGTCAAGGTCATACTTTTTATTGTCACGGGCACAGATGTTTATGTCGCGTCATGCTACTAAACTCTGTTTATAAATCCCAGATACTAATGGCCTGTCGTGTAATGTTTTGCATTTCTTAAATAGTGTTCTCTAACAGTATTCGAATTATTTTTATTATATCTAACATGAACTCGAACATATTAAAATGTTATTGAGCTGGATAATTTAAGGTGATTATTGCTCGACATGTTTCGACTTATTAGGAGGGTTCTCATAAGGAGCACCCTCGGTCAAATCCTGGCGTATACTGCGTGCCTGCAACCTGCTAGAACGGGTACTGATTTTAATAGTAGCTACGAATTAAATTACGGTTCGATTATATTTTAATATTCAATTCGTGAAATGTTTATAATAGGCATCGAACGGCATTCGAACTGTCAAAACGATCACCACTATGGAATTTTATATGACATATTCAAAAGTGACGTCACGTTTGAGTACTGCCAAATGACCTACTCTTTTAAGTTCTTTTCAATTTATTAAATAGAAGTTCTGTACAAAAATTACTACAATTTACATCTTAGTAATAATTTCTTCGTGTATTATGTCGTGCATAATGTTTAATAATTTATTTTAACTACAGTCATCATCCCTATTGTGGGCGGGATATAATGTGGGGTATACAAACTGTGTAATAAAAATCATAATATTCTATTCTCCTCAAAACTTTCACTTGTTCCACAAAGTAGTAGTCCTACCATTAATAGTTTTTTCCGCAACGCTCTTGTCGCTCATTATTCAATTATAAGTATTACTGTCACGGTTCACCGTCAATAGTATCTTAGACTAAAAAGCTGCAAAAATATGTGACACGCTTTTATGCTACCGTTACGAAGATGACATGACTGTAAATAAATTGAGAAGTATACCCGTTCACCGCTAACTGCAGCACTATGAAACTCTTAAGTTTGAATTCGTAAATCTTTGAACTTTGAAGTCCTTGGACTTATTATTAATAAACTGTCCGAGCCAACCGTGAGCACTGAGCAGCGGATAAAGGTACAGCCACACTGGATGCGTGTGTATGGCGTGCGCGTTGCAGCGTCAGAAACACAGATTTAGATAATCATTAGATGAAGTAAATAGCACCATTGGTATGGGAACCAAGCGTGCCGACTTTTTAGCAGTCACTGAGACGTCACGGTCGGAATTTAGTGATGGGAAAACCTAAACGATTCAAAGACACCAATGCAGCCGCCCTGCAACAATGCAGCCGTCTCTCTCGTACACATAGATTTTATATCCGTGGGCTCGCTCGCTCACTATAATATTTATTGTAGAACAAACAACACTAGTCGCTAAATTTGACGGAAGAATGAAAAATGGGCTGTACTACGAAGTCGAAGCGATACGCGAGAGTATCGCTATTAGTCTCATATTCATCATCTCTTTAACACGCATGGTCGATCAAACGCTTAAAGCAAACGCAGCAATGCAATGTAAACGCTGGTTTGTAACGTAATTCTATAGTTACTAAGGTACATCCTTGGACGCATAAATAAAAATACAGAAAAAATGATTAAAAATGAATTCACGCACATTATTACTTAAAAATTACTTACGTGTGATGGGAAATATGTTTTTGTTGTTGTGCGCTGGAAATATTTGGGCTGGTGCAGTTAATTATCATGCAATGAGGCATTTTTTTTTCTTACGTGCGGCTGCAACAGCTGACGTATGTGGACTGTCATTAGAAATGGCCATCTCAGTGGCTGCCACTGAGTTCGGACACGCGAAGTAGATACATTTGCTTCTTCTAGTGTATATTCATTTCTGTGGTCGGAAATGTCATAGTAGATGGCACACCATGCGCACGTTCGCGCCACACAAGCGGTGTACCATAAAATATAACATTTATGTATACTACAACGCTCACGCTACGGACACGCGCAGTCGCACGTGCTGCACACGCATCTTGTGTGACTTGGCCTTAACACTTTGAGCGCGGGGAACTCCCGAGGGGAGCTCTCTGTGGGAGGTCCATTTTCGCTACAAAGCGGAAAATCACGGAATTGGCTACGAGCGTAGCGCGTAGCACTCGTCCGCAATGAAAGTGTTAAAACGTGAAACGTTCCTAGATTAGTTGCTCAACTTGCTCAGACTTCTAATGTTAAATAATAGTACATTGTGCACCAAGGGAGGTAAGTACGGAATTACTAACGAGAGTGTTAGAAGCCCGACGCCGATAGGCGGAGGGCTTTTATGACTCGAGTTAGTATTCCGCTTACCGACCGTTATAATACCGATACAATGTTTTTCATCACACTTGCCAACCAAAAAATAAGTTTTAAGACATAATATTAAGTATTAAATGACGTACTGACATCTCTATTACTCCCTAGGGAATATCACTTTTCTATTACTCCCGCGCAAGCAATGGCGCGCTTAGACAGCAAGTGTGATGAAAAAAACTATACATTTATAAACACGATTAAATTCACGTGTATTTAGACACTACGTACCTTCACTACTTTACAACGAAATACCTACTCGCTTTCTCAAGCACAATATCGATTTCTGATAGCAATGTTATCACATTTATACATTACAAGAACTCTTTTGGGGATTTAACAAAAAAAATGCCATTATAAATAAATCGAATTCTTCTCTGTTTCTCTCTATCATATATGTTGTGGTATTTACGGATTTATCCACCGTGTTACGGTTTTTCCAAGCCACGGCAGGTACCTACTACGGAATGTGAAGATGCGTACATACCGCCTTGATGCAGAAGAGACTTCTAAATTGTATTGAAGTGAATAGTTACGGACATAATGGTATTATTCGCAGTACATCTCATACTAAGTATGCACTTCGCGTCCATTATGCGGCACATGCTATCGAAGTACTTATCTTCATTGGAAACTTTGTGGAAACTTAGCTCGGTAGAATTATATATCTATCAGAAATGTATACTCGTATCTGATGTATTTCCTTTCTGTTTACTATTTGTTGTCAAATGATAACAGTATAACAGTTATAACCGATTTATCTGGCGACTGTAAGTGCATATGCAATTCCTCTCGGTTATATTATCGGCACTGGTTTCACCGCGAGCTACTAAGCTATGAACTATCGGCTATAAACACGAACAAAAGATACGCACTCTCGTGTAAATAAAAGAGACACGGGGATACTCGCCCAGCTATCAGCGCCTATCACCGCCGCGCGAGTATCGCCATGTCTCTTTTTTCTACACGTGCGTATCTTTTGTTCGTGTTTATCTCCCATACATAGTTCGTAGCTTAGTAGCTCGCGGTCAGACCAGTGCCCATACGTAGGTAATACGCACCTATGTACAAAAAAAATCTGCCGATGAAAAAAGTACAACAATATTTATTTTACCCAAAGGACATTTTAACGTCTCCAGAACCGTAAGCGTAATTGAGATGGCTAATAAAGATGTGGGTATTGGCAAACTTATTGACTGCTCACAATTTCGTATTGTATCGGAAAATGGTCAATATTTACTACAATATACGGCTGTTTTTGCTAAATTCACTACGAACGCTTCAATATGATCTTGGGAAAGTACTTGTATTACTCGTATATATTTTCCCCGCCGAAATAATAAATAGCGGATACCTAATATTATTTCGATGCTGCTGACGTTTGTCCATAAATCATGTTTTTTCCCGTCACAGTAATACCGGCATTAAACATCGCCGACTCGTAAATAATGTAAATATCTGTAATGTGAATGGAATATACCTTTCCAGCGACTATGAGCTGTATTCGTTTAACACATGTATATGTATATTATAATTATGTTTAGCTGTTCGTATCGCAAAGATCTCATTACGCAGGTAAATACATTTGAGTCTGTTTTGTGAACAATTTTAACACTCCAATTTTCTTTTAACACACAAAGTCTTTAACCTAAAGGAAATTGGAGTGTTGAAATTGTTCACAAAACAGACTCAAATGTATTTGATATGAGATCTTTGCGATACGACAACATTAGTGTTTTACACACAAAATCTTTAACCTAAAGAAAATTGGAGTGTCAAAATTGTTCACTCCGATTCTCGATTCCGATTCTGAGTGCAAACTCCGATTTAGCTATGAACAAAACAAAAACAAAATGTACTATCCAACGTAAAAGAAACCTTAATAATTGTTTGAAACCGAGGAGGAAAAGGTCTTCCTACCATATTGTACAAACAAAACAAATAATCCAATTACGCCGAAACAACTCTAATAACGGCGAGCTCGTTCGACAGCGAATTTTACAGTTGCAATAACATAAAGGATCGATTACGGCGTCGTAAACGGGAGTTCTGCTTTATCGACTACATTGTTTCAGCTCAGAGTTCCCATGGACATAATATCCGAATAGACAGCGCATGTGGGATTTTTTAACTTTATTAAATACAATTATCAAATCAATTAGGCTACATCTAAACAGGTTAAAATTAAAACTATAAAACTTAAACCACAATTAAAACAAACTAATATAGTCACAGTGAAACACGTTCGAAGATATATTTTTACGTTAATACTAATCAATATCAATAATTTTAACTAAAAATGTATGTGTACTCAAGGTTTAAGATTTTAAGTTGGTAATAAAACCAAAATGTGTTCTGTAAGTGTTTTTAGGTTTGTTTAAATTTTCTTTCTACTGACGATTGGTGTAGATATATATAGGTACAGTAATTAAGTTTTATATTCAAAATTGTATCATCTTATAATTCTTAAATACATAGAACACAATCATGAATTAGGATGATCTATTTGTGATAAACAGACAAGCGCGGATCCAGAACTTTGTTGAAGGGGGGGCACTGCCCCATATGATAGTATTTTATACTTAAAACAGAACAGAGGCATACATAAGTCCAGTGCGAGGGGGGAGGAGGCAAGTGCCCCCATCCTCCCCCTGGATCCGCGCACGTAAACAGACTAAAAAGGAATTGAAATTGGGATTTTGAATTTGTCTGGCAATTTTAGCCTACTTATACGTTTCTTTCAGTCTCGAAATTACACAAACTACCAATCAATTAAATCTTTATACTATACGCAGGTACATAATACTTGTTTAGCTAGATCTACTTGGATGGTCTATTTAAAAACCTGGTCCCAAATAGCAATATTGCTGTTACGACGGAAACTTCCATTAACGCTCGCGAATTTTGCCTTCGATTCCTACATTTCCATTATTTATTTACATTTTATTGCACAATACCAATATAAATACGATAGCTGTGAAAGATGTCATTTGTTTTTTATTGACTTGCATAATCTCAGGTTAAAAAACTAACACGAGGTTAACTGGATAATACATTTTTGTTTCTATCAGTCTACAATTCGTTTAACTTATGTTAGCTTCTACCTCGAGATTGAAAACGTGGGACTTACTGTAAGTTAAAATTATTGTTTAAAGTGGAATTTGTACCCTTACTATGAGCTCCCGCGATGGTATTAACGCGAACTCAGCTTTTATCCGCCTCGCTCACACCAATACGCGAGTACGAGCGGGATAGATAGAAAGAAAATTCGCGTTAATAATGCAGTAGCAGCAGCTCATAGTATCGATATTCATATTCATTTATTTTCGTATTAATTATACATTGTCAGGTTTTAAATACAATAATCAATCAATTTTATATGGAAATAATAGTATTTTATGCAACAGTTGTTTAAGAGAGGTCAAAAAAGGCGAGTGGCGTAAGTAACAATTTGAGGCGAAGCCGAAAATTGTTAAGAAAGACGCCACGAGTATTTTTTGACTCGGTTAAACAACGTTGCATACATTACTTTTTCTACGACTAAGGATTATCGTCGGGTGAGAATGCAATTGTGCCATATCCATTTTCAAGCAAAATCGGTTTTTAATGGTTCTTGATAGCATATTTTTTTTGTAGTTCATAACAGTAATCGATTTTTGAAAATTCTTATTTTATATTTAAAAAAAACATATATTTTTGTGCCATATCCTCAAACCGCAATAAATAGTGATTACAATATTGTGCCATGTCCGGACATGACACAAATTTACGGTTAACAACTATTTATCAGTGTGCCAAGCGACTAACCGATAAACATTTTTGTGACATAATCCATTAATCGATTTGATTGTATCGATTCGATACTTTTTTTACCTACCCTATCTTTTGATAAATGACAATAAAGAAGGTAGGTTTGATTTATAATGATTTGTGTCATTCATACTTCAAGCTTTTATCTTAATAAGTTGCTGGTATAAATACATAATATTTATAATTACGAGTACCTAACCATAAATTGTAAGAAATGGCATATATTATACTACAGAAAAAGTGACCGAACCCCCTATGACTAGGACTGGAATCGATCCAGCGACCTCCTGCTTTCCTGCCATGCCATGCCATTTAAGTCCGGCCACAGGAGGCCTCGGTCACTATTCCTAAAGTACCTACATATTACATGACATGTCTTTTAATTTATAGAGCATGTATTTAGGTACTTAAACTGTAATATTATTCGTTGATAAGAAATAATAACGTTAATATGTCATTCATTCAAACGTATTATAAGCCGTTCTCATCGATATTTTTTACATTAGCACTAGATATCGTTGAAAAGCTTATCATTTTACAAAATAGAGAAGGTCACCTATTAGATGGTACCTATTTACAAGAAAGTAAAAAAATGATTCACATAAATATTAGAAATCAATATTGGCATCATATTCACGTGAATAAGTATGTCTTCATATTCGAGATAAACTATCGTCTTGACTTGAAATAAATCTAGTCGTAAAATAACTTTTATTTGCATAAACAATTGCATTTAATGTCTACCTTTCTTGACATTGCACTAACATTTTGTGACACATCCATAACTTTGTGTCATATCATACATAGCAAGTTAAACATTTTCTTACCAAAATGGATATGGCAATTGTAAAACTACTTATATCTCATGACTATTATAAGTTAAACATTAATTGTATATAACAAAAAATAGTAAATGAATATACTAAAGTGTCAGTTAAGTTAAATATTGCAAAATTATAAGACATTCCGAGAAATATTTTTTTTTGTTTCATTCCGCTCTCCTCTAAACCAAGGCAAGTGGCGTATAGCACAATTGCATTCTCAACCGACGTTATATTAATCACAAAATAAAACACAGTTTGTTATATGAAAGTATACTTTAATTATTATACGTTAATTCATTTATGGAAATGGAGATGTAAATTTTGAATAGTGTTGTTGGAAATATTTATATTGGGTGTTTATACCTATATTTTGAGGAAAACATTTCCCGTCAGCATAACGCACAAAAAAGTTCAAAGTGGTGCAGTTATCTGGGCGAAGATTCATGTACTTTTTGCAGATATGGTAATATCTCCCTGTTATTGTAAAAGTGCGATCAATTCGGTTCTTGGTGTTCATTATATGAACCACTAGCGTTTCCTGAGCATCAATAATATTGTTATTTTTAAATCGTGTAACTCTTGCCGGCGACAAGCCCCCATTATTCCAAAAATGACAGCCACCTGTAACAAGAAATAGGAATCTAGGTGTTAAAAATCCTTACAATGTAATTAAATACAATATTTGCATACACAGAATACCATAATTAATAACATAATTAACCGTATTAACCACATATATTTACCTTGTTGAACAGATGATTCCGATCGGGTGCTTGCTCAATGAATTTTTTTAATTCATCGGGTAAAAAAGTCTTCGCTTTTTTCGCTTTAAAACCTTCCGACTTTCTTTTCAATAAAGCCAGCAACTTGGCGTATTTAGATATGTCTGTCTGGTGGTATATGTTGAGAGTTGCCTTGAGTTTTGAATATTCAACCCAAAGTGACGACGGTTTGAATAATTCTATGAGGCTTTTAAAATATGCCAATAGGACATTCTCTGAGAATGACGAAGTCTGGTGTTCGATTCGCCACGCCATGAATTTCTTGTACGACTGATCGTAAAGATGCCGCGATTTTGTAGGCAACAAATTCTCAGTAACTGATTGTGCCGCC
>JALPQI010016387.1:0-19379 GCA_025490895.1 Thaumatotibia leucotreta
ACTAAATATAAAGTAAACTTCTGCCTGGAGGTACAGAAACGTGCACGAAGTCAGGACTCTTAATTGAACAAGAAAAGGGCGCTGTCTATTGTTCAGCCTGACACGGAGACAGCTTTTAATTTTGTATTCTCTTTTCAAATACTGGCTGGTATTAAACCCAACAAAAGAGTATGAAGTGAAGTGTTAGAGAAATTACTTCGCGTGCCTCCAATTGCAACATTTAAGGACAGCAATTACTTTTGGATCGATTGTGCAAAAATTGTACATATTTAAAGGCTTTTACTGAAAACAAAATTCAACGTCATAAATTTTGTGATACAAAGTAAAATTTAGTGTAACAACTTTGAAGGGCGACAAATTCAAAGGGCTATGGGCAGATTTGTTTGGAGAGTGTACCAAAAACCAACAGAGCTGAAAGTGGTGTCATTAAATAGGTATTTACATTTATTTCATTTCTTTCTATGGGCACTATGTTCAATTCCATTGCAAAACTGAGATATTTGTATTTTAGTAAAATAATAATAATATTGTATTTTAGTAAATACTATGATGAATGATGTCTGGACATCGGTGATGTACCTACTTAGAGAGTGCCCGCAGAACGCCTTACTCATATAAAATTATCCAATGGAATTCAACTTTGCACCTATAGAATGAAATAAAGTACATACGCAGACCTTTTTAATGACACTACTCCCAGCTCTGTTGGTTTTTGGTCCATTTTGACGCATAGTCCTTTTCTATGTGAAATTTTCGATTAACAATAGGAACTTATATCTTTCAAATGTGCCCCCTCATACTTCTGCCGAAGTTGATGGACAAAGTATATCACATAGTTAGTTTACTTAGTTTGTATGACTAACTTTCGTAGCACAAGTGATTTTTATTTTGATTAAGCCTTAGCTATGTTTTTTTTTGCAATCGAACCATTTATTTTTTGTTGTCCTCGTCGAATATGCTCCTGCGGAGGCTGGCAAAATAATCCTAAATCGAGAACCTCGTCCTTTTTCCAAGTCGGTTTAAAACGGAACCATCATAAACCTACTATCAAAAGATAGACAAACATACACATGTACTGTGGTGGCTGAATGCTAATGCGAGTTCCGTAAATTGAAAGCCGGAAGAGAGGAGACGAGAGGGAAATGGCGCGAGCGACGCCGCTTACTCTACAATTACTCTTAATGCCTGCCATTACTAACATCTTTTGGGGATACGTAAAATAATAAAATAAATAAATATCTTGGTACATTGAACATATTGCGAAAACACAAATCAAATTATTTATGTCCCCCCCTCGCACATAGGTGATCTTGGTCGTTTTTCTTTGGTATATGACATCAAATGTTTATAATTTATATAGTATTAAGTAGTGTGACTACTGGAGAAAAATTAAAAAAGTAAAAATCAAAATATTTAGTTAATAAATAATTTGATTTGTGTTTTCGCAATATGTTCAATAGATGGCAGCACCATCTCTCTCTAGCTATTCTAGAAAACTGTAAAGTATTCTAATAGGAGGTGCAGGCATGTAGTGCTTGCCCTTAGAGAATGGTCAAAGGCGCCTGGCCTTGTAAGGGATTGCATATACCCGAGAAATTTGACCGGTGGTTGCTAAGACCGAGTGGCCGAGGGGTACAGGCATCAGCCGCGAAAGCTGAGTACGTGGGTTCGTTCCCCACCTCGCACATAGGTGATCTTGGTCGTTTTTCTTTGGTATATGACATCAAATATTTATAATCTTGGTACATCTTAATACGTACGCACGTTTAAGACCGCTTCTGTCACCGACAAGTTAAAGGAAGGCAGATTGCGATGGTATGGTCACGTAATGCGACGAGATACTCACACCGTCCGCAAGGCGCTCGATATCCCCAATCCACCCAGAGGAAGGGGAAGACCTCCCGCCAAGTTGGTCCAATATCCAGAGAGACCTCAAGCAACTTTCACCAACCACGACAACCCGGGACAGAGCGTCCTGGCGCCGAGCCATAAGGAGGCCCGACCCCAACTAACGAGCTGGGACCAGGGACAGAGAAAGAGAGAGATCTTGGTACATCTTAAGGTGCATTCAGACCAAACGAGCATTCGCTATTCTATCGTGATTCTATCCCCCACTCTACGAAATTCGATCGTTACACAAAACGTGATTCTTTGATTTCGTAAAATGGGGGATAGAATAGCGAATGCTCGTTTGATCTGAATGCACCTTTACACACATCGGCCTGGTCCCACGGTAAGCTCAAAGGCTTGTGATGTGAAGAAGATAAATACATAGACAGTCACGACCAAGGAGCAAATATTTGTGATAAATAAATACACAAATAATGCCCTCTCCAGGCTTCGAATCCGGAACCTCCAGCTTCGTAGGCAGGGTACCGTACCACCGTACTGGGCTACGGAGGCTGATAAGTTATGAGTAGGGGGCGCGTACCCAGTAGATGGACGGATGTAGCCCAAAATGTAACCTAAACTTCACTGCTGGCCACCTTTCATATGGCCGAAGATCGAACGGCCTGAAGAGCAGTGACAGGAAGAATACCCCATGGGCTCACTAATGGCTCCAATGGAAGACCAGCGCTGGGCTGTGATTACAGCCCAGCAATATGCTGAATTGGAGTCCATTTTGTGGAACTTAATTTATTTTTTATATCGCTGCTGATTTTGTGTTTTAATGTGTATACTCGTATTATGTTGTCTCACGAATAAATATATTTTCTATCTTTCTTTCTTTTCTTTCCATTGGAGTCACGTTCCTCAGACATGAGACCACGACTTAGAAGAAGAAATAAATAATAACCAAATAAAAAAAAACAACCGACTTCAACTGATTTCTCCAAGATCCCATTATTAGACCCTGACTTGTGCCGATATAGCTCTCTGAATTGCTAAACTGAAGTGACAGTGGGCGGAGCACATTGCACGTAAAACCGATGGCCATTGGGGCGGAAAGGTTCTGGAGTGGCGGCCACGAACCGAAAAGCGCACTGCAAGGTGGACTGTTGACCTGGTGAAGGTATCAGCCGAAAGACGTCCACTGCTGATCATAGGCCTCCCGCAAAGATTGCTACAATGATTGTCCTGCGCTACCCGCATCCAGCGGACTCCTCGCAGGACAATCATTGTAGCAATCTTTGGGGGAGGCCTATGATCAGCAGTGGACGTCTTTCGGCTGATATGATGAATGTTGGTTGGGTTGCATGGAGTTGTGTTGGGTATTGGCACCTCTACTAGATGAAACGACGAAAGTAAGTAGGTACAGTTGGCAATAACACCTTGTATTCTTTTTTTGTTTTTTGTTGGAAACTTACTTATTTATTGAATTATAAGTATAATATGCCCTATTTAGGTACGATGTGTATCTGTATATTGTGTATATTGTTAATTATGCATGCCTCAACTTCAAAAAGGTAAATATACGACTGGAGGGGTGTGGTTAAAATAAATCATCCCAATTGGAATGTGCGCGAAAATGGCTACGCATATTTCGCTCCAATTAAAAATGGCCAAACCCATATATTTTAAATCACCGCAACACACGTGTGGGCAATAATTTATAGAACCAATATGTGACGAATTCAGATATCCCGCTGTCGAGTCGTTAAGGTCGAATTCTAGAGGAATCGTCACATTAAAATCACTTTTCATCACACTTGCTGTCTAAGCGCGCCATTGCTTGTTCTAATAGAAATATCAGTACGTCATTAAATAATGTTGTCTTAAAACTTATTTTTTTGTCGGCAAGGGTGATGAAAAACATTGTGTGCATCACGGTCGGTAAGCGGAATACTAACTCGAGTCATTAAAAGGCCCCTGCCTATGGCGTCGGGCTTCTAAGTTCTAACACTCTCGTTAATAATACCGTACTTATCTCCTTAGATCACCCTTATAGATGCACAATGTACTATTGTTGCGTCGAAATAAATGGCATTGTTAAAACAATATGTTTTTAGATTCTTTAATGCATATTCAAGATAATATTAATTTGAATAAATAATCCGGATAAAATAATAAAAAGCTCTTCTCGGACGTGCTGGTCTACCCAAGATGCCATTCATAAGCGAAAATTAATGAATGTATGAGAACGACAGATTCGAACTAAAAGTCACGTGACCGTTTCCATACACCTTGGTTACGAGAGTTTTCGTTCGAATCTATCATTTTAATACATTTATTATTTATCGCTTATCGTATGCGTTTGCAGATTGGCATTTTGACTGGGCCTTCGTAATTAGAACAGAATCGAAGATAGCATTTAATATTTGAAAGGTTATCAATTATCATTCATAAGTGCATAATTTGAAAAGGTACATACTGCTTTGCTTGTTTATTAATTTATTCTGCAATATATCCGCGGAACCCTCGAAAAGAATGTCGCCATTTTAATTTAGAATTTTTCCGTCGCCCTGATTTGAATTCCTCCCATTTGGAGGGATGTTTAGGCGGTTAGGCGGTTAAATACACGTAACAATCGCACATAACGCTTGAATAAAGACCATTACGGACCGTCTAAAATATCTATACGGAGGAAACGACAGAAACACGTATTTATTACCCTTTTTAACCGATTCAAAAAAGGAGGAGGTTATGTATTCGACAGAATTTTTGTTTTGGATGTATATTTGCATTTTAATTGTATCAAACCTGACATTGTAATTTTTATATTGAATTTGAATTAAATTAATTGATTTAATTTATGACATAATGTAATTATTTTTTTTTTAATAATTTACATTCAATAAATGTAATTGAACTTGTACTAGTATGCTACTATTACTTACCTAAAATGCCATGACATGAATTGTTTATAAATATTTACCTAGTTAATGTACCCATGTATAAGCTGACAATGTATATTAGTACAAATAAATGATCTATCTATCTATCTATCTATCTATAATTGGTACTCGATATCGCCGATTTTCTTTATCGAAAGTGCTCGTATACTTTATTCCTCGTATACTACTTGGTACTTTTATTCCGCAACGGGCTCCATATTAGTTAAAAACATTTTGTCCTTATCTGTCACTTTGACAATGGTATTTGTTAGAAAGAGAGAATGAATGGGGGTCTTTTAAAAGCGGAGAAATGGTCATATTAATGTCGTAAAGGACATTAAACCTTAAGAAGAGATTATACGGGTTTTTAATGGTAAGGATAAAGGTTTAAAAAGTGGATTATGACCGTCGTTTAGCGCAATGTTTTTATCTGAAATGTTATCAAGCTTTTGTGTGAATTGCTATTTGTATTTTGTATAATATTTTACTGCATTTGAAATAGGTACTTGGTCTAATGGGCATGGCAATTTGAAAGGGACCTCAAGGCTGTGTTTTCGACCGACTTAAAAAAAGGATGAGGTTCGCCTGCTTTTGATTTTGATTATTATTTTTCTTTTACCCACTCCAATAAATTCAGAATTAGAGCGACAGAGACAAAATCTAGAATATCTCGATTTTTGATATTTGCACGATAGTCCCTTCTAGTATCATCATCATCATATCAGCCGAAAGACATCGACTGCTGAACATAGGCCTCCCCCAAAGGTTGCCTCAATGACCGGTCCTGTGCCACCCACAACCAGCGGACTCCTGTTATAGTCAACTAAAAACAGATGTATCTACTTCTTTCCCTTATACGATAAGGTGAAAGACTGGATAGATAAATCTATTTTTAATCGACAACCCAGGCTGCTAAGACAAGTTGCCAATCGCTAACGCTCTACGAACAAATAAAACATGGAAGCCGCACGCCATACTAAATTGCCTTTCAAAAACGGTCCTGAATTTTAGTTGACAAGTGTCACCCCCTCTTCAATACATCACGGTAATGAATTTCAATAACAACCTATAAAAACTTAAACCGACATTTAATAGTTATTTTTGATACAAGTGTGGAAAGTAGGCTTTTTCGCAACAAGTGTCGGTGAGTTAAAAACACGAACGAAGTGAGTGTTTTTTGCCGACACGAGTTGCGAAGACGCCTACATTTCTACGCGTATATCGAACAACATTTTACAATGCAGTATGTGAGGAAAAAAGTCAAATGGTACTATTACCCATTTTATTTAATTTTTGTTATTATTTTTGTTTGCGCTTCTTCACGAATTTCCGGAGGCGTCAACTGAATATCACTAATACAACTATTTACTTCCATTGTGGTGTAAAAACTCCATCAAAGATATAGTTACGAATGAGAACGAGAGAACGAAATACTTTTAACAAACAAATTTATGTGGTGAAAAGAAACTGAAACTACCAATAAACAAACTAGCCAATCCTGGCCCAATACCGTCGTTTACTCGGTGACTCGGTCCGAGTTGAACATTTGGGCTACGTGTGTCACAAAAAGAAATTGTGTAGCACTTAAGAAAACAAAAACTTTATTTATTTGTCACAGAAATCAACATTTTATTATAGTAATTTCACTTTTGAGTTCTGTTTTTTATATCTATGAAAATTTTTATGAATAAAATGTTTGTCGATGGACTTAAAAGGTTTAATTCGGTACGATACGGACCTTTCACTATGAAAAAGGTAGACGAATAGGAACGACCAATGAGAGCGCATTTCTCACCGTTTGAAAATGGGTCCGAGTTGGAGTGGAGCAGCATTAAAATATAAAGGTGTTGTTGATTTGAAAAAATTAAAGAAAAGCAAATATCTTAGTTTTTCTTAAAATTAAAATGATTTTTTTTATATTTACAGTTTTAATGTATTCTCTGTGAACATTTATATTTTAAAATAAAGTCAAAGATGTAAGTTCGATTGTTGTCATTTAAACAATACCTTGGTTTGGACACTTTAGACAATACAACATTTTTGGATTATTCACCAATTAAAAAGCTATTTTCCCGCACGTGTGCGGAAAAGAGCCACTTTCTATGCATAAGTATAGCCTTGAAAAGAGCAGTTTCCGACATAATGCATTGTAAATATAGTTGTCATTGGTCCATCAAAATTCTTATTGGCTATATTCTATAAACATATGTCAAAGATGTTGCGCCGAAATATGCGCGGTGTTAAGAAAAGAGCTATGTCCTGCCCATCTTGGCACAATTGAACAATTGGTTTTGGGGGCATTTTTGAGCTGGCGTTAGACGTCCATGTTATATATGGTCGCAGCTAACGCTTAATCGTCAATCGTAAACAGCTAACTGTCTTTGTCGCACTAATGTGAAAGAGTGACAGAGAGGGAAAACTACGATACGCTACTAAGCGTTAGCGATTGGCAACTTGGCTAAGCACCCAGGAAAGATGCGTCATAAAGTTGTCTCCATATTGAAAGAGATGGCACGATTTGTGTTATTGCTGTTATATATTTTGTATGGGAAATCGATGTGTAATGCATCTGGGGTAATGGTGGGTGATATTTCATGCCGAGGGTTGTTTGGATCGCGAATTTTATGTGCTTTTGTTGCTTTAGTATTTTATGTAAATAAAAAAATATCTTGGGATATCTTAGACAAATCCACCTATGTAGTCCCACGGTAAGCTCAATTAAGGCTTGTGATGTGGATACCAGGAAACGATATATATAATAAATCGACACATACTTAAATACATAGACAGCAATGACCAAAAAACGAATATTTGTGATAAAGATAAGTACACAAATAATGCCCTCGCCGGGATTCGAACCAAGAACCTCAAGCTTATAGGCAGGGTCACTACCAATTAGTAGTCTGACAAACTATTTTGATGGTGATCATTATAATTATGCAACATTGCATTAATTCTTCTTAGAAAAAAAACATGATTATATTATAGCCCTTTCAAAAACACTAGCTCGGGTGTCGCCTTCGGCAGATATGATATGATAAGATCACAGAATCACAGAACTATATCAAGTAGAAGGAAAAAGTGTATGTACTTCGCGTGTCAAACAGTAGACAAGCGAGGAACATGATAAAAAATACATGTTAATGCAAGCAAACAGGCATTTGCATAGTGCAAATACAACTGTAAGTACCTAAATTAAGTCCATCTAAGCAATGTATAATAATAATAATTAATTTAAGATGACTCCTTAACTCACAAAATCTTTTTTATTTAAGATTAGCAGATAAGTATATGTAATGAAAGATGTAATAATTTTGTTTTATGAAATAAACAATTTTTTTATGTCGCGCGTAGTAATCAAATACAGGTAACCGTTTCATTATTTATTTATACACACATAATTTAATTATGTACCAGCAACCCTTAAGCGTTATAATAGGCAGATCTAGGCATATTAGGTACCTATATGCATGCGCAATCTCAAGATTGCTAATCCGTTGCCAACTAAGGACTAAGTAAGACGGATGGCATCTATTCCAGTAATTTATCGTTGTCGTTCCGAGCACTGAAGTTTAGAACCCCACGCTTCCCTTCGCCTATTTGTTCCTAATAGTTCCTGCGACCAACTTTCCAAAACTGTGTAAGATCATCTATAACCTTAATACTACAATACCTATACAATACCTGATGCGGAAATAAACAGGTATATGAAGGAACAACGGCAAAACCAGGATCACTTTTTTCGTTCACAAAGATAAAAATGTACGTAAAGATACACAACAAAATTTGGTTATTCTACATTTAAATACGCAAAGCATAAAATCAAAACAGCATGAGTTAGAGTTAATGCTACATGAAAAGGATATAGATATTTGTTGCTTCACCGAGACATTTCTAAAAGATGATGAAGTTCGTATATTACAGATTGAGGGATATAAGAATGTATCTCATTTTTCTCGTAAGCTAAGGAGAGGAGGTGGAGTAGGAATTTATGCAAAATACGCTGTCGAAATCCGTGAGCTCGATTGGGTAGCTAAGATGTCAGTGGAAAATCACTTTGAGTGTTGTGGGGCAATAGTAAGTGGACTTAAATACTTGATAATTTGTGTATATAGAACACCAAACAGTAACCTAGATATATTTTTTGTTAACTTGGAGTTCCTATTAAATAAGTTAGTAACTAGACAAAGAAATTGCTACAAAAATATATTTATCATGGGTGATTTTAATGTAAATATTTTGGAAAACAATAAAAAAACTGAATTACTCTTAAATACTTTCCTCTCTTACAAACTTAAACATAAAATCGCCGAACCAACAAGGATAACTTCACAATCTCAAACTTGTATTGACAACATTTTTACGAATGCAATGAACTCTCAGGCTGAAGTACTTGACCTCGGACTATCCGATCATACGTGTCAGATTATCACTGTTCCCACTAGTCTAGGTTTTAAAGAACAGTATTGGTACGTGTATAACCGAAATACCGATAAATACCTAGACATATTTCTGAAATACATTTCTAAATTAAGTTTTTCTGATGTATACTCATTACCTGATGCAAATAATGCTTATGAAACATTTATTGAAACGTACGGTCTTATTTATGACCTATGCGTACCGATTAGAAAAATTAAAGTTACACATAGAAAGAAACCTAATTGGAAAAGTAAAGGAATTGTGATTGCTAGTAAGCGGAAAAGACAATTGTACATACAAACCTTAGCATCAAATAACGTGTATGCTAAAAGTGAATACAAAAAATACTGTAGGATCATGAAAGCGGTGATGAAGCAGTCAAAGCGTAACACAAATAGTAATCTCATTAACCAGAGTACAAATAAAAGTAAGACTACATGGCAAATAATAAAGCAAAATACAACACATATAAACACGATAAAGGATACAATAGAAACTATACATAAAGAAAATACTATTTTGGATAATCCTCTTGACATTGCTAACTCGATAAATGAATTCTTTTTGACATTAAACAATTCTAGTAAAATAAGTAAACATAAATATAAACCAATTATCCAGCCAGTCGCTTCTAGCATATTTATTAGGTTCACTATTGGGATGCATAATAACAAATGTAATAATATAGTTACGCATAATGTCTTTTAGCCGAAATATTGACAAGGCTAATAGTATTTATGCATATTTTTTTACGCATAATATTTAAAAGCATACACACTAAAGGCATACCCGTCATAATAACTAACATCACACAGCATAAATACAAAATTGCATAATAATTGTTACGCATCATTTCACGATGCATACAAATAGTTAATCCTAAAATTAGACTACCAACGACATGATGATTGACATGCTATTACAAAAACTACAGGCGTTTAACAGTATACGGAGAATGACGGTAGGTTCACATTTAGTTTTATGAATAAAAGTGACGGTGAGTAATAAAAAAATATAAGCGATTAAGGAAAATCGATTGTTTCAACATGGCAAATCAAGTGTTTATAATCTGTATAATATATGGGAACAATAGTGAGGTCGACGGGGGTCTGCGATGCAGACCCCCTGTTCTGCGTAGTTTAGGCGCTTCGCGCCTGGGCAACACACTAACCTAACCTAACCTAATTTATCTATACTTTGAAATTAGATATTGACGCATTTTAATATTTTAGATTCAAGAGACCCGCAACAAAATAAAAGAACATTCTAAAATATGTAAAACACTGAATATGTAAAATGCATGTTAATTGATTTAAAATTCATATTAAACAACGGCGAAAAAGTGTTTTCTTCAAATAGGGAACTAAAATCATGGTTTCCGAAATATATATGACTAGTAACCATTAGTCCAAACAGTAATATGCGTAGTATACATTAGGCAAATATAAATTAGTCCAAGTTAAATTATTACAAAACTATAATATGCGAACAAAGTAGTATGCCGAAATAATTACTATGCGAAAGTACATTTATGCTAATACAAATTATGCGAAGAAAAGTATCCCAAAATAGAATAGCCTGAAAAAGATTATGCGACCAGAAGGTATACCTATTTATTAGACCGGTTACATACATATGAAGAAATCGTAAAAATTGTAAAAGATTTAAAGAATATAAATAGTACTGGACATGATCAAATACCCATGAAATTAATAAAATCAAGTATTGAATACATAGCGAAGCCCTTGACATATATTATAAATCTAACTTTAGAAACCGGCATTTTTCCAGATGACTTGAAAAAAGCTTTAGTTAGGCCACTACACAAAAAGGGGTCCAAACAAGACATGAATAATTACAGACCAATTTCATTGCTGCCAAATTTCTCAACAATATATGAGAAAGAAATATTAAATCGTATGACATGCTTTTTTGATAGTCACAAAATAATAAATGAATTTCAATTTGGGTTTCAAAAAGGAAAAAATACTACATTAGCTATATTTAAAATTTTACATAAAATTTGGATAGACATGGATAAAGGGAAAACTTCTATTGGATTATTCATTGATATGACAAAAGCGTTCGATTGCGTTTCACATGATATCCTATTGAGACAGCTGGATCATATCGGGATACGAGGAGTTCCTCTAAAGTTAGTTGAAAATTATCTTCATAACAGAACACAAGCTACGTTATTAGACTCATATGATAAGAATACAAAGACCGTAACAAAATTAATATCAAAATATAACATGAATCTGCAAGGTGTACCTCAAGGTAGTGTCTGGGACCTCTCTTATTTCTAGTATATGTCAATGAGTTGCCCTTGATAACCAACCACCTGTGTGTTATGTACGCCGACGATGCTACTATTTTCGTCTCTCAAGAAAACGGGTCAGGTATAGTCGAGGAGGTACACAATACCTTAAAACTTGTAATTGATTGGCTGTCAACCTTGAATCTAAGTGTGAACCTGGACAAGACTAAAGTTTTACAATTTGTTAATTATAAGCAGACACCAAATAGTTTAAGTATAGAAATAAACGATAAAAACATTGAACAAGTGTATAGTACAAACTTTTTAGGAGTCACAATAGACAGCAACTTAAACTGGAAGTGTCACATTGAAAATGTAAATAAAAAACTAGCCAGAACATGTTATGCACTTTCTATACTTTCTAACATAACTTCAAGCGATGTTGCAAGGAAGGCGTACTATGGGAATGTCTATCCCCACCTGATGTACGGCATAATATTTTGGGGAAATTCGGTCAATGTTGAATCTACATTTCTTCTTCAAAAGAAATGTCTACGAATTATATTTAAGTTGAGAAATATGGAATCCCTAAGAGACGTATTTAAAGCAAATGGCATATTAACTTTGACATGTATATATATATTAGAAATTTGTATATTAGTTAAGGAACGAAATGACATTTTCCCCAAAAGAAGGGACCTAAAAGAGAATATAAGAACGCAATATAAATATGATGTATGTACTGCAAGATCTTCTAGTTTTATACTCACCTTATGTCTCTGGAATTAAGACTTTTAATCATTTACCTGAATGTATTAAGTCACAAAACGGCACTGCATTTAAAAATAAACTTAAGAAATGGTTACTAACAAAAAGTTTCTACAATTTAAACGAATATTTTATGTGCACAAATGGATAAAATTATTGCTATTATTGTTTTAATAAGTTTGACTAGTTTTAAGTTTATTATTGTACGTCCGAAATGGGCAAACTGTTGGGACTTATTTCACCAACAACATCTATGTACACAGTTCTGACAATAAAGACATCTTATCTTATCTTATCTTATCTTATCCTAACGTAAGACCGAAGAACCTGACCGAAGATCGAATACATTTGTATCCCCAACTCCTGCGGGTGTCGTAAGAGTCGACTAAGGGATTGAAGTGTCACTGACCATTATTTGATAAAAGATTGATGATGGGCCACAGCGTCATCATGGTGGACACATTACTGCGAAAGTTTAAATGATTAACTATGAAATATTTTACATAGTTCAATATAAAGAGCTTTATAAACTATTTGAAAGGATTTCGAGCAATTTTAGTGAACCCTAATAGGTATGTTTACAAACTTCCTCAAGGGAATTGCAATCTTTATAAAAGCTACACTAAAACAATACGTATATCATAGTCATTAGTGCAAGTGCTCGTATTACGGGGGTCGCGCGCTCGCTGACAACTCCCCTTGAGACCTATGAGCAGGGTTCGAATCCCGACATAGCCATCACAGGTAGTGCAATGCGATAAGTTCACTTTCTTGTTTTAACACCACAAACGGCATCACGTATTTAAGTGTCTCAAGAAAGAAGAAACACGACAATTGTAGCAAAATTTTGACGCAGGCGCGGACCAAACCTCATGTCAAAATCCTTCTACACCTTGTGACAATTGTCACGACATTCGGAAAAGTATAAAGTAGTTTATTAACGATGTAAAAACAAAATTTTTAATAATTTTATGTGGGTAGCAAAAATTTACATGAAATATACCCAATGTGGCCTGTGAATTGTGATGTCAGGTTAAACTGATAATTTACAATGTCAATATGTATTTCTCCAAGGTCCCATCATCAGACCCCGACATGGTGCCAACGGGACCATAGGTTCGATTAAAAAATTTAATTGAGAACCCCTTCCTTTCTTGAAGTCGGTTAAAAATACACAGTTTATGATCGCAATTCTCAAACAGTCAATTGAGGAGTGTCTTTTCAAAAGTGGACTTATTTCCACTTTCAACTTTGTTTTAACTATGAATGTAGTTTTGCTAAAAGTAGAGAAACACGTGTATGTTTTGAATTTCAAGTTCTAATAAGCCTCTTCTTGTCCTCCAAAATGTTAAAAACCAAATTCCGTATCAAAAGGACCTATTTCTCCCTTATACTAAGAAAATGATACGAGCTTTTAGAAGTGTATATTTTATTATAATAACTTATTATTAAGTACTTTTTGTATAAATGAAGGATTTGTAAAATTTCCTTGAAAAACAGCTTGTGTAATATTGGATAACCTCACAAGGCCGCAACAAAACAGCTTAATTCTAAAAGTTTCGCATCAAAAGGGCTTAATTCTGAAAATGAATGGTATATTAACTTCATAATTAAGTTGATAAAGCAATATGTTTAGTGGCATAACATTTATATCAATTCACTTAAGTACTATATCAAAAACACAGAAATAATATCGAAATGAAAACCGTGGATTTATGTTTTTCTCAATTTCCCAAAAAAAATTTACAACTGGAAATAAGCCCTTTTGAAAAGACACTCCTCAATTGTGGTAATTATTGTTAGTTTTGGCTTGTTGCGATATTTTTAGATCATACATCATACCTACCAGTGATAGTGCTTTCACACAAATTGCAAATTAATGTTCCCATATTAAATTACGTGCCATCCTTAACTTGCGTCACGTGTGGAAATATTTAAACTCAACCGTAAGTCGTCTCAGTAAGGTCGATATTGATCGCCTGCATTTATGGTTGAACGTTGTCCAAAAATCGTGTCTTCTAGACATCTCGGCTTGGACTAGGGTTTGCAAATATTAGATAACTTCTATATTCGAATATTTGGGTTTTATTTCGAGTTTGTAAACATATTTCTTTACATACTTTTATAGAATAGAAAAATAATAATAAAAAATATTTTTTTAAAATAATACATTTGCGAAAGAATAAATCAAATGGAGGGTCGGTTGATCGAAACAAAGAGTTAAAAAACACTAGTTAATAAACACAGAGAAAAATTAAGAAAGAAACATTTGATAGGCATTGTTTTCTTATTAAGCTCTAAATAATAGTACCGTGGATTCGTTAACTCATCAAATATTTTTAAGTTATGATAAGATGAGATGTCTGGCACCCTAGTGAAAAGGGGTATAAGTCGAATTTTGGCCAAATTGAGTTAAGTATACCAAAAAAATTCAAAAAAATAATGGCATCTGTTGGTGTAAAAGGATCTAAGATATCACGTAAATTGACAGAGTTACGGTCGTGGTATATGGTATAACTAACACAAATGACCATGCAGTGTCAGGTATAAGTTGAAATAAATTCTTACTAACAAAAAAAGAATATCGTTGTAAAGTTACAAAAGGTATTGGTGTAGCTAAGTTTTACGCGTTTGGATTTTTGTTGTGTGTAACGCTATAACTACTCATATTCTCTTGATGGTCACTCGGATAATGAGGATCCATGTATATTTAAATCACTTTACACGAACAATAAAAACATTTTTTGAGATACAATTCGACATAAATCCATATTCACGAATAAAATTATGTTGTTACGGGTACAAGTCGACTTTAATCACTTAGAATTACAGTATTTTACATGTAATACAATCCATTTACGGGAATTATATCCGTTTGCACTAAATTAAAAAGTATTACTTAACATTTAACACCAGTAAATTGACGGATTTGTACTAAGTTGTACCCTTTTACACTAAGTTTTGTTATTATATACACAATGTTTAACATAGTGTTAATTTATAAAATTGAATTTACTTAGTGGTTAATGATTTTCTTAAAGTATGATTGTATTTTTTTTTCAAATTCAAGCTGTTAAATTCTGCTGCTTATTTGTTAAAACCTATGTTAGTAATATTACTTAGTTTGTGTTGACAGTTTTAAATTACCTAAAGCAAATACTTTTTTTTTAATTGTAGTAACAATTTTACTTAATGATCTAGGTAATAAAGAAAGCAGTCTATAAATAGCCTTGTACGTGTATTTGCTGCTGTTCTATGGCTGTTGCTATTATCTATATTACTCCAGAAACATGTGATTATAACAATTTCAAAACAGCCACCCGGAAACCATGCCTGGCCACTTTTTACGAATGCTAACATAATGAAAACAATATTATCACAATATTTTTTTAAATTGTCTACTAACGAAATTAATAAAGTTAATGTATAATTAACACAATAATTCAAAGTTGATCGTACCTATATTTACCTATACAACTTTTATAAGAATTATCCGAAACAACTGAAATAACCTCTTTACACACTAGTGCGAGGAGTCGTTTATATCTTGCCTGGTTGAAAATTTCGGAAGGCCATCTGTAATGAAAAATGTCGATACACATGCAGAAATTAAATTCGTAAATCGTGTCGTTAAAACACTCCATTCGGTCGTGCTTTGCTTTATTTATGCTTATTTCGAACTTTTTTTTTTCACAGGCTATAGACAATAGTTTTTTTTTTATAAAATATCGATTTTTCAATAGTATGTTATTTTAGGTGACTCGATAAGATACAAAATTGCCTACCTAGCTAAGCGCACGACATCCAGGGCATAAAGTTATAATTCGGACATTAGGACTATTTGTACTATTTAGGTTTTTTGTCGAGTACCGTGTTAGCAAAATAAGGCATGTGAAAAAAAATATTATGACACAATTTTGATAATAATAAATAAATGCTACATTATGGTACTTTTTGGTACTATCAAATTTAAAAACATTTCATTCTATGATGCGTTGTGTTATGGCTTGGCTGTTGAAAAGAAGTAATATTTTTCTAATTCAAGGAAATAATTTCTAATAATGAATGGAAAAAATAAATATTTTTTTTGTAACTTCAAAAATCAAAAAAAAAAAAAAAATCAAAATATTTTTATTATCATTAATAAACTAATTTTAAAGTTTACAATGTCTGGGGCCTTCCTTTAGGCTACGAAGCCTGTGTTGGAACGCCCCGCTCTTCCTTAAGTTTAATAACAATAATAAGATTAAACACATTTCTAATAAATAGATCACAATAAGTACTTATATTTTAATAATAGTATATTATTTATTAATATGCATCATATAAATAATTACGTAGGTACCTACTTACATAGGGTGGATGACGTGAGTTTGTGTGTGTATGTGTGTGTGTGTGTGTGTGTGTGTGTGTGTGTGTGTGTGTGTGTGTGTGTGTGTGTGTGTGTGTGCGTGTGTGTTTTTGAGCATGTGTGTAATTGAGTGTGAGTGCGCGCGCGGGTTGTGTATTGTGAATGACGTATGCATTCGATTCATGTCACCGTTCTAGTAGTTGTTCAGTCTCATCATAGGTTTTACCTTGAAGCCACTTGAATATGGTGGTTTTACAGTTATGGTAGTTCATATTATGTATGTCTAGGTATTTGTTCAGTACATTATACAGGTGTCTGGACAGTATGGGAAATTGTTTGGAGGCAAATTTTGTTGTTGTCTTATTCAAGTTTAGTATTCTATCTTTTCTTCTTTTCTGTTTCGCGTTTCTGTCGTATGGCAAGATCTTATGTAACTTATTTCATAGAATTTGGATACAATTGAATAAAGTGATTAATATAAATCTTGTTATTCCCTTTTACACGTTACTAAAATTTTGTGCCTGGTATAAGTCGGTTTTTTTGAGATTATATTGTATTCGTACATGCTATGCCATTAAAATTAATTTCGCAAACAAACTTAGCTAATTTATTTCGTAAAATTACATCTCAAAAAGAGTAATTATAAAATAAGTTAAATGTATACCCGTTTCAACTAATGTCCAATATATGTGAAAAGGGGTACTAATTTGGTTATATTTCTAAATAGCATTTATTTCAGCGGGTACAAGTCAATTTTTTTTTAAACTATTGATTTTAGCCATAAACCAATGACGGCATGTGAAAGAGCGCATTGTATTTACTCAAAGTACATTTAAAGTTATTCTAATTCTTTAGCCATTTCGGCACAGTAATTTTGAATAATTTCGCCAATCGTTTTTTGGCTCTCCTGTAAAGTGGCAAATTTCGATTTATACCCCTTTTCACTAGGGTGCCAGATGTATGATTAATCTTTAAACAGGTAATCAATTACTGAAGTAAAATTCATTACAAATTGTATGTTTGAGTATGTCATGTACAGTCAAGAGCAAAAGTAAGTGATCATTCTTGTTCGATTATAGACCTTATTCCATTGTGATAAGGCACGAGGTGATCACTTACTTTTGCTCTTGACTGTACAACAGTAAATAAGTACATAGGTATAACCTAATGGACATTATGACTTGTAACTTGGCGTTATGAATAAATTATTTGTATTTGTACGAGTATATGATATTATGCAGTATTCAACTAAATACATACCTATACTATGTGTAGAAGATAAAAGGTTTAACAGTTGATTGCTGCAGAAACACAATTCACGTACAACGTGAATAGACCCAAGCACATAAAGTTGTCAGCCTCCGTAGCTTAGTTGGTAGTGACCCTGCCTACACTGAAAAAAAATGCTAAGTTGGATTTATCAGATCTTTCGTAATTCTAATCGGAAATTAAGGTTGATTGGGTCCTATCACAAATATTTTTTTGATTTTACCAAACTTTTTATGTTGGCATTTTACTAAATTAATTTGGTTGATTACACCAGTTTTTTGTTGATTTCACCAGTTGTTTGGTATAATGTAAAATGTTCTTTGTTGATTTAACCAGAACTCTGGTATCGACTTCAACCTTTTTAGTTTTGTAAACTTGATAGCAAGGATTTGTTAGATATATCAAAGTTTCCTCGTAATATAGCCAACCTAAGTCACTTTGGTAAATATTTTTTTCAGTGTATGAAGCTGGAGGTTCCGGGTTCGAGTTCCGGCGAGGGCAACATTTGTGTATTTATCATGAATATTTGTTCCTTGGTCATGGCTGTCTATGTATTTAAGTATCTATATGTATCTATCTATTATATCGTCGCTTCGTATCTATGTACATCACAAGCCTTAATTGAGCTTACCGTAGGATCAAGTTGATTTGTGTAAGATGTCCCAAGATATTTATTTATTTATTTATAAAGTTGTTTTGTCAACAACACAGAAGAATAATATAAATATTAATACGAATTATGTAAATGTTGAATGCATTTCCTTTTGATAAATCCTGAGGTGAAAGATAAAAATCAATTAAATACATATCGTGATACTGAACCATTAAAATATTGTCGAATCGTAACGTGTACACGTCGGACTTTGGCCGAGGGTGAATATCTGAGCGTTGCAACCGCCTAATATTGGTGGCATGATTTTTGCCGAAGTTTCTATTCGTTACAATGTGCTTTGTCATTTGAAGGAGGCATGGTACCTTATAGAAATCATGACGTATACCATTGAGACGTTTAGAAACTTCGGCAAAAATTATGCCACCGAAATTAGGCGGTTGAAACGCTCAGATATTCGCCCAGGACCTTCTCAATGTCGAGCTATCGACTTAAGGTGCGTTCAAACCAAAAGAGCATTCGCTGTTCTATCCCCTGTTCTGCGAAATCAACTAATTACGTTTTGTGTAACGATCGCATTTCGTAGAGTGGGGGGGGGGGGTTAGTATAGCGAATGCTCTTTTGGTTTGAACGCACCTTTAAATTACGTAGGTTACTCGCAACATTTAAAACAATACGTCTTTGAAGATGTAACATTGAATATTCATACTCGAATATGAAAATTTACCTGTTGCAAGCCCTAGTCTTGACGCAGAAGGCAACCGGCCAACAAATGGTAAAACTAACTGATCATGAATAGACCTTATCTTAAAGATATAAGGACTATTAGAGATAAGGATAATTAGTAGCTAGTAGTTGAAATTAGTGTGAGTGACAGTCGCTGTTGCTATGCATTTGGCGATGACTATAATTATAAGTGACATG